>BPLS01028691.1:0-21284 GCA_019656275.1 Rhododendron kiyosumense | reverse complement strand
GACTTGGGCATTTTTTGCCCCTTTTCCCACTGTCCTGTAATTTCCCCTTAATTATATGCCAACCGTGTGGATCCCAACCCCAAGTGAGAATTTCGCCATTCTTTGTATAACCTAGTGGTGCCAACTTCTTATAATAACGACCATAGGTCAAACCATCTGAAACAACAATAATACTAGTCCAAGAGTTTTGCACACCATATTCTTTCATTACTAATAGCTCAACACTTTTTTCACCATTGCAGCGAAACATACAAAGGCATCCATCCAAAACACCCAATCCACAAATGATATCTCCGTCCTCACCTATAGGATCTGGCATCGGTACCTCCTCGAATTCATCCGTATGTGCATCAAAGTAAATAATTTGGTGGGGTGAAAGGAAATAATTACCTGAATCATTCTTAGAGGCATACCAATGAAGATTTTCATTGACTATAGGCCCCAAATTCACCGTACGTACCCTATACGGGAAGTGAATCACTGACCAACTTATACCTCTGAGGCTACCAACCACTACAAATTCACCTCCGTAACTTGGAGTGTTGTGAGCAAGGGCAAGAACGGCCTTGTACTCATCACTAGTGGAGTCATAGCAGAGCCCCGAACGAACACGGTAGTTCTCATCACGCAACCGGTCAAATGCTAGCACTTTCTTGAAGAATCTAGTTAGTGGATTCCACAAGAACAAATCCTCGCTGGCATGCATGAGCAACAACCCCTTACACGATCCCAGGAGTCGAATCTTGTACCTATTAACGAATGCATTCATGTTCCATGGAACGCGAACGCTTTTCGTGTGAAGTACTTCCTGTTGGTGTTCGTCGATGGAGTGGGGTGAAAGGGAATATGCTCTTGCTCCTGAGTCGGACAGGACGAGAACTATCGGTGGGCCTGTTTTTGCGACGGATATGTCAGAGATGAAAGAACGCCATTGCTTGGAAACCAAAGTGAATCGAACAAGAGAATCGAGGGGTAGTCGTGACAGTATTTCGATAATGATTTCTTCTGGAATAATAATATTTGGGAAACTTGATTCTGCTGTCGATGTACCTTTCTTTCTCTTCATTCTTCTCCTACCTTCTGACCTATTTTTCTTCCTTCCCGTTCTCCCTTGAAAACTGTTTATGGGGCTAGGGTTTTTCTTTTCGGCTTTTGGGGCTAGCAATTTATAGAGGTGAGATATTTAGGGGTTGTTTGGCAGAACAAGCCAAATGATTTTTTTTTCTTTATTCAATTTTTTCTTCTTATTTTCTAGTTTTTTGTTGATTTTTTGAGAATTATTGCTTCTTTATGACGACAGAAATCTAAAAAGTAAAAAATTACAACCAAAATCCAATTTTTTTGAATAAAAGAAAAAAAATAAGCCACTTTTTTAGTCATTATTCAAAAAATTTGAGTTTCGATCGTAATTCTTTACTTTTTAAATTCCTCTCGTCTTGAAGAAATAATAATTCTCAAAAAATTGACAAATATAAATTTTATTTTAATAAAGACAAAAAATAAGTCATTTGTTGCATTTAGTAACCTTTTTAGTTTTTAGTTTTTAAGAAATTAGAAGTTGTAACAGGTTTATGCTTTCATAAAATAAAAAACAAGAAACTTGTTTGGTAATATCTTTGTTTCTTAAAAAAAAAAAAAAAGGGAAAAACACCTTTTTGTTGTTTTCATAGTTTACAAAAAGTCTATAAAAGTTAATGAAAAATCAAAAAGTAGAAACTTATTATCAAACAAGTTTTCTTCATCAGTTTTCAAAAAAAAAAAAAAACAAAAAAAAAAACTGAAAACAAAAAAGTTACAAAATGCCCCCCTATTATGTGAAACGAGGCCTTCGTCGGCCTTCCCGGTTTAACTTTTCTGTTTCTATTTTTTCGCTAGTTTTCCTAGCACTTCATCTTCTTTATCCCTAAATCTGAGGAGTTGCCAACCCTAAGAGCCTGTTTGTTAGCGGGATTGTTTGGTTGTATTAAATATTTAGCCGAACTGATCAATTTGAAATTAATTAATTCGGTGTTTGATAGACATACAGATTGAGACTATTTATCCCAAGGACAATTTAATCCCTCTGTCGTAGGATTATTTATAGCCACTCCAACCCTCTTCATAATTAATCCCCTGGCCTAGTAACTCAATTACCACTCCCCACATGCAAACCCAACATGTATTTTATTTTCCAAGGGTTTATCATTCTGCTACTTTTTTTTTCATTTTATTTCCATAAGAAACATAATTTGTGGTATTTTAAATTCAAGTTGTGTTACGATTATGAATGTCAGTTGCCATTAACAACCATCATGAAAGACAATTTATTCGACGATCTTAAGTCTAACAATTTGTGGTACAGCCTTCAAGGATTCTTTTTGAAAAAGATTTTCTTATCTGGTTAATATTTATTTAAATTGTTTGAAATTACTGTTCTTATTTAAATGTCATGGTGAATATTGACAGCTTGTCAAAAATTAATTCTTAATTTTTGAAGGGAGGCTTAAAGAATCATCCTCATAATTCATTCTTCGTAGGTTTTCATCCTGCTCAATCTTTGCACTTATATTTCCATCCCCACTTTTTCTTAATCCCAAAAGTGCCCTTATATATATATATATATCAAAAGTTGGGACTGAAAAATAACCCCTCTCGTCCCCGCAAAAGAATTGGCAATCAATCCCCACTAATTTCGTCATTCAATGCCTAAACTTTAGTAGGAATCCCCCAAATCTCTCGCATTGAAATCATTTGATAGTTTTAGATACAAAAAGCCTCCTCTTCCTCTCGTGAGTTATCGTCCACAATTGAAAAATGTTGACAAATACTCGCCGGTGGCAATTTCTCACATCACCGTTGCCGGAGAAACACTTGTCGGCGGCAGAAATCATGAAAAACATGGTCGGCCACACCCACCAGAATCCCACTCCACTGGTCTCCAGCATATACTAAAACCCAAATTGGCACTGTACACGTACATCTCGTAAATGACCCAGTTTTGCCCGGCTCCGTCGCCGGCCACCGCCGCACAAGTCTTCCAATGATCTCTCTGCTCACTGCCGCCTCAATATTTTCTTCTCCGATCTGTACTTGTCTTCGAGATTTGTTTCTGTTTGATCCGATAATCGAGCATATCATGCTCTCGCACGAAACCAAGGGTTAATCTGATTCGTGGGTTGATGCGATCATGGTTTTCGTTAATGATCTGGTATTTTTCATCTAATTGGGAAAGTTGTTGGTTTGAGTTTAATTTGAAACTTGTTTAGGTATTATATTTTGGATTGTATTCCAAAACGATTTTGATTTGTGGAAGTAGCTATGGAAAACACACTTTTTTGATTGTGTGTAATAATTTAACATCTTTGTTGATTGTATATACAATAATCTGTAAAAATTTTATGGTGTATTCTATATATCACGGTGTATTTTTATTATCATGTAGTAATATGTCATGAATTTGAAGCCAATTTTATGAATCGATCATGATTCCATGTTCTTAATATGCCATGCTTTAAATGCAGTTGAATTGTTGTTTTGGAACATGTCATGTTTAACAATTTTTCATTTTTTTTTCCAATTAAATCATGGAGTGGATGCGACAGGAGGAGATGGGGGTGGAGGTGGTTTCGAAATATGTCATGAATTTGAAGTCGATTTCATGAAATCATGATTTTGAAGTTCATGGCAGATTTCACAATAAGGTACTTGAATCGATTTATAAAATCTGCCATGATTATGAAGTTTATATTTTGAAATCCGTTGTGTTTATGAAACCAATTTCATGGTGGAATTCATTGTGGTATCGATTTTGCGTTTATTTGTTGGGATTAACGATTGTCATGTTTTATGGAATAGATGTTAGATGTATTTATTCAATGGAGATTCAGTATGTATATGGAATGGAATGGATTTCAGTTAGTTTTGAAAAGTTGTGGAAAAAAGGATAACAAAGATTTGAGTTATCCCCTTCATTTTCAAATCATCAATCAAATCCCATTTAATTAGGAAACTATAATTACATAAAACCTAATTACATACCACCTATTTAGGCAACATTTGTTATCCATATTTATGTGTAAGGGTACTATTGGTATTAAAAAAGAGAAAGGATGAAAACATAAGTGTAAAAAAGTCACAGAATGAAAACTTACGAGGAGAAACACATGAGGATGGATATTTAAAAACTCCTTTTTTGAACGGCAGAAAATATCAAAAATTAATTATACCTTCCAATTATGCAAGATGCTTTTAATAAAGATTACTAAGCTCAAGCCTCAAGGTGGCCAGAGACCTAAGGGTTTTGCTTTTTTTTAATTTTTTAGGTCCGAAATTTGTCAAGGTGTTATCAATTCATGATTTGGGGTTAATCAATAAGGAGCATTTATCCCAGCTTCAAGTAGAGCTTTCGCTAGTGAACGATAAATTTATGCTCCCTCAAAATTAGTTGAGGTGCGCGTGTCAAGGTGTGTTGGCCGGGACATCTGGTTATTGGAAAATAAATGGAATAGAATAAATTATATGCCACGTCAATCAAATTCCGTTAAAAACCGTTAAATGGGCATCTCACAGGAGATTCATGGGATGCCCTTTTAACCATGGGAAAGAAGGCCATGTCTTTACTTCAATCAAGACTCAACCAAGATTGATCACCTCCTCCAAATCCATTCACTCCTCATCTAAACCTCACTCCCACCAAAACAATTTCGTTCTTGGGCCGATTCTTTTTCGTGTTCTTCGACCGGTGATTTGTCCTATGCCCGGTCTGTATTTGCTTCAATTGAATGTCCAGACACTTCCATTTGGAACAGTGTGATCAGGGTTTACCTTAATTACCAAAACCCACATGAGTCTTTGCCACTCTCTGTCCAAATGCGCCTTCAAGAAGGCATTTTTGTAGATAGTTTTAGCCTTTCTCTCGTTCTTCAAGCATGTGGGAGGTTCATCGACTATCTGAATGGTAGAGCTATTCATACCCAGGTGTTGAAACTTGGGTTTGGTTCTGATTTGTTTGTCCAGAGAGTTCTTGTCGAAATGTATGCCAAATTCGATTGCATAGAAATTTCAAAGGAGTTTTTTTTTTTTTAATGAAATTAATGGCCCAGATGTAGTTTCTTGTAATGTTATGTTGGGTGAGTACGTTTGTGGTGGGAAAGTAACGCTAGCGCGAGAACTGTCTGATAAAATGTCTGAGAGAGACATGGTTCCTTCGAATACGATGATTCATGGGTATGACTCTTCCGGAGAACTTGGGGGAAAGAAATCATTTTCCGATACTTGGAGTCCTATGACTGCCTGACCCAAAATCGGGCAATCATCTAACGATGCATTGAGGCTCTTTCATAAGATGGAATTAGCGAATGTGGTGCCTGATAAGGTCACCATGGTTAGTGTGTTATTGGCATGTGGAGATGTAGGTGCTTTAGGTACTGGCAAGATGATTCATCGATAGAAGTAGAATGGAAATAGACCCCAAGATTGTAACTACTCTTGGGCATCCTCGATGTTGCAGATCTTTGATGAGCAAGAGAAAGAGATGGCGTGAGTATAGCTAACAAGACCATGGCATTCACATTGGGCTTATGGAGCTTACCTTAGCACTCACATTTGGGCTGCGTAGAAAACTCCAGTTCGTATAATATTAGATGCAGTAACAATCACATAACCATTAAGTTGGTATGAATCATCATGGGATGCGATCATTGTTAGGGACAAGACTCGAGTAAATCATTTACCTCTCAATCTTGTCATTTTTCCAGAAACCATTCTTCAGCCTCCTATGATGCAACAAGCATTTCAAGGTAAGTTTCACATGTACCTTCTTTTTTAAAACTGCATGGAATGAACCTTTCCATGATGTGTGATGATATTTCTGCTCCGAAAATGATATGAGTACCGACCAAGGGGAGAGAAAACGTACCGACGGCCGCCGGCCGGCTATCTCCGGCCACCGGACGGCCGATCCGAGCCGTCCAAAAATTCTAAAAAAAAAAACCGATGGGGCCTACGCAAGAATAAACGTCATCCGAGGTGTGTAAGGTGCTTGATCTGAGCACCCTTTTTGTGTGTATATATGTATATACGTGTATATATACAAAAAAAGAGTGCTCAGATCAAGCACCCTACACACCTCGGATGACGTTTATTCTCGCGTAGGCCCCATCGATTTTTTTTTTTAGAATTTTTGGACGGCTCGGATCGGCCGTCCGGTGGCCGGAGACGGCCGGCCGGCGGCCGGCGGTACGTTTTCTCTCCCCCTTGGTCGGTACATATAGCACTGCTCTTTCTGCTCTGAGTAGTAGTGAATGCACTTTTGTTGTTTAGATTGCTCTTATGATGTTGTCCATTAATTATTCCCCAAGAAAGGCAATTGTCCACGCTTATTCCCCAAGAAAGGCTATTATCTAGCGTATGGAACTTAATACTTTTGCATGAATAATGAGCCATGTATCCCCACCCTTTACTTTATATGAGAAGCAACGAAATCACAAAAATGGGTCTGAAAGAAGCTTTTGAATCGAGTAACTTTGTAATTACTTTAAGTACAAAAATACTAACTGAAGTTTTTCATTTTGAGAACTAGAATGACCTATAAAGATGGGAATTTCAACACTTACTGTAAATCTGTTATTTTATATGCATAGCGATTATGCATTGTGCTTGTTAATACAGCTCCTGCATTCTCAATTCAGGTTGGTGATATCTACATGGACTTTGAAATGAAATCTGGTTTTTGTCAAGTTCATTCCTACCTTAGCATATAGTGTGCCTTGGACTACTGCAAGCAAAATCTGCCATGTCAAGTGTTTTGTGTATGGGAGCTGCAGGGTTGCAAGAACATCTATCGACCTTAGGGACCGTTTGTTGGACCCGATATGCACGTTAGATTGGACTGTTCATCCAAGGTGACCAAACATCTAACTGTGTGATCAAATATTTACACCTGGATTAAACATGAGTATATAATCCTACAAAGTTAAAGAGCATTGAATTTGTTGTACACAGAAGAAAATAGGTATTTCTAAAAAAATTATAGTTAGTGTTAACTGTGGCCGTTTGGCCGAATATGTTTGTTAGAGTTTTGCCCATTTCTAGTCATCTTCTCCAAATTTTCAGAGAATTTGCATATTTCTTTCCCAAATTTTATCACCTTATGGGGGAACAGAGTCAAGAAGAACTATTGTTGCTAACCAGATGTTTAAACCAAGGATAATCTTTGTCCTCCCTTCCACCAAAAAAGCCAAGGTTTGTCTATTTCAAGGTACAGACTTTTACTACTGGAACTACTCCAAAAAGCATCATTTTCGGAGATTCTGTATTGAAAACTAGGAATAGGAAAAGATGACTCTTGGCCTTCAAGCAACAAAACAAAACTACTGTTAGTTGGGACAATACAATCCACTTCTAATGTTTGCATATTTGCCTTGGCCCTTGGCCTTTAAGCACCACCAAAGTTGCTTGTAAAATAAATCTCATTTGCAGCTTGATATCTAAAAAGGTGCAATGCCTAGGCAGCATTGCATGTAAGTGTGTACTAGTTCTCCCTGCAGTACTCATTATCCAATTACAAAGAGATCTCAGGCACTATCTTTGCCTTGTTTACTCAATACCTGTAAGTTAGAGATTTCATTCTGAATTGATATAGAAGAGAAAATGCCTACTTGCATAGATAATTCAAATACTTACACCAGACCCTATCTTCTAAAACAGAGAGAAGTCATTTATCTTACAAGAATCAACTAACATAACCTCTTTCGATGCATAAAAGTACCAAGAACATAATTATTGCCAAACTACCAATAGGACACTTAAATGATCTACACAATATTTTCTTCGGTTGTACTAGCTTCATTAGCTCCATTGATAGTTCCATCTCGTGTCAATTTCTTCCAAACTTCTAATACGATTGTTGATACTATCATTGTCCCGGAGATAATACCATATACGATGATCCATGATTTTGTAGGCTTAAGAATGTAGAAGCCTACCCATATGTTGGCGAAGCTCAAGAGAAGGACAGTGTAACCTGTCAGATGGTGAAATAAATTCCAAAGATTTCTGTACTTGTGGTCCTTGGCTGGCCGCAGAAATAGAGCAGAGATCTGAAGTAGTCCAAGACAAAAAAGAGTGATTCCAATGCCCATGTGGCAAGGGTGATGAACACCAGAGAACTTGACGCCAAGGTAGAGCCCAGTAGCACCTCCTGCCATGCCGAGTAAGTATCCAGGGAGCTGAAGAGTGATGTGAAGGTAGAACCAGAGAGGGTCCGCTTTTGGACCAACAGCCTTCAAGTACCTTGCTGCCATAAATCCGAGTGGCATCATGATACCCCAACTTACTGTGTTTAGCACTCCGTGTGTAATCTTGAGTTGGTTTTTTGAACTCCCACTGTGAGATGCCGAGTCTTGTCCTGATGAAAGATTGAGAGTGCCCATCGACTGGAGATGATTCCCAGAAACTTGATGCATTCCAAGTGTACTGCCGGAGACTGGTCCGTCTTGCCAAACATGACTTACACTGGTAGTGTTCTCTGGAAGTTCAATGACCGCATATATAACAATCTGGTTGTCCAAAAATGAGGCTGACAGATCCGAGACAGGGTAACTCAGGTTCCCCTCTTGCAGCTGGGTCCCATAGCTGCTAACAGGTGTAGTGAAGACAGCCATGGTTCCGTCGGGCTTTGGGTAGGCTATGATGGCTTGAGTTCCAATCATGCCTTCCGAAGTGGGATTGATACCCCATGCAACCCACGTCAATGAACTGACTTGGCTGTGACGGTAAGCTATGTGGAGGGTGGATGAGGAAGGGCTGTGAGTCCAGTGTAGGAACGAATCCAGATAGGGTAGATCGGTGCACGAGGCAAAGACTTGGTTATTCGGGAACGCAAAGTCGGAACACGAAGAACCATTAGCGGAGGTAGTAGAAAGAGCGAGAGACGTCGGGACCAAGAAACAAGTGATCATCAGAAGACAAAAAAGAAAAGCCGGTTTCTGTCTTGCCATTGATGATTGCCTTACCAAGAATAATGAAAGGGGTTTGGGTGGTTGAATGGAAGAGCAGAAGCAATGGAAGAATGCTACAACGCAAGTAGAAGGAAGACAGAGTTTTTTTCTTAAGGGTTAAAACGTAGGCATGGGTTCTCCTTATATAGGCATCGAAACTCTTAGTTCAGAAAGTAAAGTCGGTGTCCAATTTCTAAGGGGATTAGGAGTTTCTCCTTTACGAGAGATTTTTGGGTGCAAATTGGGTATAGTCCACGTGGTATCCGAGCCATTCAAAAGTGTTTTGAGCGGCCAGAATTTTAGAGAAAGAAAGAGGAGAGAGAGTGGTCGGGTGAGGGGAGAGAGGGTGGTTGAATCTGAACTGTCCGAAACGTTTTGGATGGATTGAACGTGCGTGGTATCCAATTTGTATCCAAAAACTTCTCATTTACGTGTAATTGGGTTTTCTAAGTTTTGATAGGACTTAGGATTTCTTGAGCCTAAAACAATGAGGTCGGTGACTTCCATTTACTTTCCAATAAAACTTTAGAATTTTCATTTTTATTTCCAAAATTATGGGGTGTATTTTGTTCTCGGATAAGTTAAGCCGTTAAGCGTGTATTAATAATAAAAAATAAAAACTAAAAAAAGTAAAATGAGGGCTCGCTACACCGCGATGTCCTACACGTTTTTGAAGGTCTTCAAAAAGATTTCTACCAAACAAAATACTCCATCTGTCCCTAAATAAATATCCGACGTGCGAATCTAAATTTTTTTAAAAAAAGAAGAAGCATTCTTTCATTAAAAAAATTCACAACTTAACAAAACTCATTGATATCTATTGATTTGTGAATTTTTTATAATTTTTTATGGAAAAATGCATCTTTTTAAAGGTCTAAATTTGCACACTGGACATTTATTTAGGTATGGAGGGAGTACGTAAATTCGATATAATAACTATATAATTGACCAAAATTTATTTAAACAAAAAATGCAAAGGGATATATACAATCATGTTTTTCTTTTTAATTTATAAAATTTACGACTATCTCATGGTATTTTTTTTAAAATTTATAAAATTGACAACTATCTCAAAAGTTATATATACAACCAGAACGATTTTCATCAAAAGTTGAAAAGTCTGGTCTGTTGGCTTATAAGGGTCTGAAATACTTCAAATCCATGAAGGATGTTTAATGTTCATGGCATTAGTCCTGAACTTCAACATTATGGATGATATTTATGTCATCTGTTATGTAACATTTTTTTTTGGAAGATGCTACGGTATTACCCCTCTTGTCTGGGGGATAGACAAAAATGGCATAACCAGAACATAAATGGCATAATACGTTGGCATAACACTTTTTAAAAATGGCATAACACTTTTCAAAAATAGCATAACTCACACAAATGGGCATAACACTACGGCATCGGTGTCCCCCAGACAAGGTTACTATTCATTTGTTATGGTGTCCCCCCAAATGGCATAACAACTCACGCAAATGAGCATAACCATTCTCACACGAAGACATAACGGGGGACACTGTAAGGAGGAGACAAGGGGATACCCAAGTCATTCCCCTTTTGGCCCTGTTTGATCGGGGGGACTAAGGGTAGGATTGGACTATTAATCCCCTCACCTCTCCTAATCCCGTGTTTGAGTTGTTTTTAATCCCCGGTCTATCAGTTCCGACACCGGACTAGTTATCCTTCAAGGTTTGGACAAAATAATCGGGGGGGTGGTGGTGGTGTGCGCTATAAGTCCTAGGATTAAAGGGAGTTCCGAATTAGAGATTAAATTACCAAGATGCCCCTAGATAGCTTAGAAATAACACATTTGGCTATCCCATGTAATTAAAAAATTTATTTTGTTAAAATATTAACCTTGTCCGTTGTTGAATCCCATGCATAAACAAAAATGGGATATGAGGGACTATACTCTCAAATAGTCCCCTTACTAATAATCCCTTGACTACAATCCATCTAATCCAATCCCTCCTATCAAACATGGCCTTTGGGTAGAGAATGATTTCAGTGTTCCCGGTCATTTTGGGGATACCGTAACTTTTAGCATAACAAAACTATTATGAGTATAACCAAAACCCAATACAAGCATAACAAAACTATAATAAGGCATAACTTGTTTGTTATGTCTTGGTTGGGTTTTGTTATGCCTTGTTTGGTTTTTTGGATATTCTTTGGTTATAACTTATTTGGATTTAGTTATGTTTGTAATGGATTTTAGTTATACTCATGATGGAGAAGTTATGCCAAAAATGACCTGAGACACCTTAACATAATTCCTTTGGGTATCATTGGCGATGATGCTATGGTGTCCCCAGTTATTTTGGGGACACCGTAATTTTTGACATAACCGATCATTACAAGCATAACAAAAATCAGTGATGTGTATAACTAAAACCATTTTTGAGGATTTTGGGGGTTATGCCTTTGTAAGGTTTTGGTTATACACATCAATGGTCATGGTTATGTTTGTAATGGTCAGTTATACCAAAAATTACGATATTCCTGGCGGGTGGACACCGTAGCATTTCCCTAGATTCATAAGTTTTCCAATACTTTAATTACGGGGAATTACTTTGGTGTCTCTCCTAAAAAGAAGACACCATAACTTTTGGCATAATAAAATCATTATGAGTATAACCAAAACCCATTACAAGCATAATAGAATCATAACAAGGCATAACTTGTTTTGTTATGGCCTGGTTGGTTTTTTGGATATGTCTTGGTTATGCCTTGTTATAGTTATGTTATACTTATAATGAGTTTTAGTTATGCTTATAATGGTTTTGTTATGTCAAAAATTACGGTATCTCCTTTTTTAGGGGAGACACCAAAGTGCTTCCCAACTTAATAACAAAACAAATGGTGATTAAACTAGTATCATCCTTTTATCGGGGAACAATTTGAGGATGTCGGGCCATATTCGTTCCGGGCATGATCTGTTTCGCTAAGAAAAATAAGTATTCCATCCGTCCCTTATTTAGACTCTAGTATTCTATTTTGGACTGTCCCTTAATAAGTATTCATTTTGTAAAGTTAGGGGGGTAAAAATTGGTATATTGTTTATTTTGTCTCTAAAAGTATATTTCATTTTGAAAAATTAGTGAGTTAAAGTGTAATGATGATGGGTAAGTAGAGGAAATGGAGAAAAAAGTTGATGTAAAAGGTGTAATGATAATATCTTTTTAATAAGTTGGAATTACGAAGTAGGACAATTAAAAAGGGACAGAGGGAGTATTTATCTTTCAAATAAGTACTTATTTTTTGAATTAAATGTGATATATTGTAAAAGAATGACTTGTCTCGTATATGAGAAAATAAATACTTAAAAAATAAGAACCTTAGCGGAATGGGGGCTGGTAGGGCTGTAAACGAGCCAAGTTTTATCTAGCTTGAGCTCAGCTTGTTTACTAAACGAGCATAAAAATTTGAGCTCAAATTCGGCTTGAGCCTTAACAAGTTGAGCCCCTTATCGACCTGAGTTGAGTCATTTACTAAACGAGTCTATTTAATCGAGCCGAACCACCATTAACGAGCTGAGTTTTTGTCAAACGAGCCGAGCTCGATTACTAAACGAGCCAAAAACTCGAGCTCGAGCTCGACTCATTTAGTAAACGAGCCTAGGTCAGGGGCGGAGCCAAAATTTTCGTCAAGTGAGGTCAAAAATTGAACTATGTATAATTCACTTTTTCTAGTTGCTATTTGAAAGGAACAATCAAATTAACAAGTTAATCAAAAAGTAAATATATATTAATAACAAAATACAACTTCGATTCACAAAAGACCTCAACGATTTAGATGCATGATAGCATTGTTCGTAATGGTTTGTGGGTGGAAATTCTATTTTGACTCTTCTTTTTCCTAAGTACAAAACCCTGATATATGGGTTGGGACAAAAATGAATTTTGAAGGGGGGTCAAATGAGTAAAAATTATTTCAATCTCTAAAAAAATTTGGGAGGCAGCAGGGTCGGCTGCCCCTCCTTGTCCCTTGCTCCCTCCGCCCCTGGCCTAGTTAAACCGAGCCTCAACGAGCCAAGCTCACGAACTGTTCAGTTTGTTTATACCCCTAGGGGCTGATCGGCCCTGGTCTCCTTTTATTCGGGATGACAATATCGAAGTCTCTACTTGTTACCTTCTCCCCTTCTGGATTTATGTTTCTTTTCTTATAGAGGTATTGACCACAGATCAACTTCGTAAAATTTGTGATTCTTATATAGACCTCTATATAATTTGTTGAATCTTAAGAATCATACACTTTCGAACCATTTTGAATTGTTGGTATAGCTATTTCAATTTCCCTTTGTACAAAGAAAGATGCCTTTGGTATCAAACTTTTGGTGACTGCATCAAGTAAACGTAACTAATTACTAACTACAACTATTATATCCTTGCATCAAATAACGAAATCTCTTAGGTGTTATCAACTTATTTGGAGTCAGTTCATACGAAATATTTGCTCCGGCTTCAAGTGGAATTCCGCTAGTAGACGGTGGATTTATGATCTCCCATGATTAATTAAAGTGCGCGTAAACTGATTCGGATACGGGACACCTAATTTTTAAAAAGGTTAATAAAAGAGCAGCATTCACGTATCTTGTGAAGTGCTCCATCTGTCTCCTTTCAAACGTCTCATATGGGGAATTCGTGTATTTTCGAACCTATATTTCTATTTGTTATTATTTTTTTACACCAAATTAAAATACTCAATTATAGTAACAAAAAGTATAAGAACAACAAACTTCCTTTGACTAATTTCCCTTTCTTTCCTAAACTTTCAAAGTGGGCGTTAAGCAATAAAAGCACTATAAATACAGTAATTTTTGGCCCACCGGTTAAACTCCGATCCATATATTTTGATTGTTTTTTCCCATTTCTTTTCCATTTGTAAGAACTCGATCCGAAGGCGGCGGCCATTTCCAGCAATGGAACCCTTCCCCAAGAGATTTTCACCGACGTATTTTTTCGACTACCTGTCAAATCCCTCTGCCAATTCAAGTCCGTTTCTCCCTCCTAGAACTCCCTAATCTCCGACCCCTCCTTCGCCAAAACCCATCTCAATCAAACCAAGACCCTAAAAACCCTAAACACCTCTACGAGAACGAGATCATCATGTCCACCAGGCACAAAGTCCACAACCTACTCGGTAGACTTCAACGGCATAAATTCCATAATTCAGGCTTAAATTCTAAATTAAAGTTGAATGTTTTGTAAAAACTCTTATCGATATTGGATTGAACTTATTTTTTGTTGCAAGGACCATAAACAAAGTATTTTAAATAAAATGAGCGGCTCCAATCATATTTTTGAGACCCAAAATAGGCTCAAAAAGGATTTGTAAGCTCTGGTACAAATTTTATGTATGTACCATTACCATTTCTCGTGCAAGCATTTATTAATTACTCACCAAAATTATCTTAATCATCAAGCCTTTTTACGATGTATCAACCGTCATCTCTTGCGCATCAAGTCTACCTTAATCATCGAGCATTGTTCCCCTCCCGTCTGAAATCTCAATGAATGTTTTGGAAAACATAAATAAACAAGCTGAAGCTCAAATTCTAGACTCGTTTCGTTATCAAGCTGAACACAAGTCAGTAGAAGCTCGGCTCGAGTTGGCTCACAAGTCAAAATTTAGTAGACTTTTTACGTTAATTATTACAAATAGCATTAGCATTTTGATACCCTGATGCAGAATCTTTACAAAAACATAATACATGTTATTATTATTCTAAAATTTAGATTATTTTCTTGTAGAGTATAGAAAAATGAAAGATATATACATTCATAATCAATACTCCCTCCGTCCCATTTTCATTGTCCTTTTTTGATATTCGTGCAGTTTTCAATCGCTTATATCTTTCAATGTGAATCTCCAAAAATATGCAATATAGATCTTATTTGATAGATTTCAATTTGTTCTATAATACAAAGATGTCAAAATCATGAAAAATATTATAGATTGAAAGATATACGCAAGAGACAAAAAAGTGAAAAAGGAATAATGGACAATGAAAATGGGACGGAGGGAGTATATTTTTGGTTGTATTAGGCCTATGCAAGGATATATATACATTTTCCGTTAGTCCGTTAAGGTTCGTGAACGAGCTCGAGCTCGAGTCAAGCCAAGACTCGCTCAACTTTAGCTCGACTCATTAAGTTTTCATTGAACTCAGTTTGAGCTCGGGTTCGTTAAAAACTTAATAAACAAATTTGAGCAAGATAAAGCTAGGCTGTTTGCGACTCTACTTCCATGCATGCGTTAAGCAGGAGTAATAATTTTTCATGTTACCAAGTACTATAATTTCTGCCCACCGGTAAGACGGCAGAGTGACTGTTTTCCCCCGATCCGAAGGCGGCGGCAGCCATGTCCAGCGACGGAAACCTTCACCGGGAGATCCTCACCGACGTACTCTCCCGACTACCCGTCAAATCCCTCTGCCGATTCAAGTCCGTTTCTCCCCACTGGAACTCCCTAATCTCCGAACCTTACTTCGCCAAAACCCACCTCAAACGAACCAAAACCCTAAAAAACCCTAAACACCTCTACCAGAACGAGATCATCATGTCCTCCTACCACAAGGTCCACAACCTCTACTCGGTAGACTTAGCCGGCGTGAATCCCACTATCACAAAGCTCGATTTCCCCACGATGGCACAGCACGCCGCCGCCGTCACCGTGCGGGGCTCTTGCGACGGTTTGCTTCTGGCTTCCCTTCATGTCCTTTCAAATCTATTCTTGTTAAACCCATCCACTAAAGAGTGTAACAAACTCCCTTTACCTCCTTCCCGCGGTCCGGTTCTTTGGATGCGCGGGTCTCTCATGGGCTGGGATACGATTCTTCCACGGATGACTATAAGGTTGTGTCGATCATCTATTGCTCTAGGACTGTTACGGTGGTGAATGTCTACTCTCTGAGAACTAATGCTTGGAGGAGAATTAAGAATACCGATTATTATCGCCTTGAGGAAAACTCTGGTGGAGTTTTCTTCAAGGGATGTATCCATGGGCTTTGTTGGAGGGATGGTTCTAAAGTTATCGTTGCTTTTGATTTGTCTGATGAAATTTTCCGGGCAGTGCCACTGCCTGCTTCGTTTAGTTGGTAGTTCCGCCCATAGTTTTAAAACGCGGTATCGGTCGCCGTCGCGGTATCGGTCGCGGTATATCGGTATCGGGACGTATCGGTGATACGTCGCGGGAATCGGGCGTCGCGGTCGTGAATTTTTAAAAATTATCAGCAATATGTATAAAACTTGAAAAATATACTTTTGCCCCCAACATTGGCTTAAATTATCACATTTTAATTAATTTAAGACATGTAATAGCCCATTCTCTTCATGTGAAATATCCGATAATTTATCAAAATCCGCAAATCAATAAGATTTTACAAATATGAGAAAAATGTAACATTATGAGTTTCGATATAATTGACATAAATAGCAAAAATAAGATGAAGACATTAAAATAAACACACCATAGGGGCCCGATTGGATGACGTATGTGTTTCGCGTATATTATTTATGAAGGGGTGATAAGATAGTAAGAGGCATTAGTTAAGAAGGGAGGGCCTACATTGATCTGACATTTATAGATGTTGTATTAAAAAGTAAATGATTTGGATGATGTATTAGAGAAGGAGGATAAAATAATACTTTGTTAGGATGGAAGATAAATTTGGTGTATAAGGAATGGTGTATGATGTAAAAAGCTAACAAATGACTATTTTGCCTTACGCAGTATTAAAATTTATTATTACAAAATCTAATAAAATTAATTACTTTACCACAATTAATCAATACTCCACCCACGGTTTTCAATTTAATTATTTTAATAATTTAAAAAATCCACCCACGGTTTTCAACCTTTCAATCACACGGTTTTCAAAACCCACCCACCTCCCTCTCTCTTCTGTCCCAGACAAAACCCCCCACCCCAGACCCCTCTCTGGCTCTCTCTCTCTCTCTACAAACCCACCCACGTTCCAGTCAACCATGGCTACTCGAAGACGGTGGTTGGTCAAATCCACACCGGCGACGGCCAAATTTCGAACGGCAACAGTGACATTCGGTACCCCTCTCTCTCTCTCTCTCTCTCTCTCTCTCTCTCTACTGTAAATGACAACTCCGGCCATTATTTTTCCTCTCTATTTTCCATTTTGTCCATTCTGTGTGCATGTGCAAAGAGGTGATGAAGAAGGGGGATTAGGGAGGGCAGAAATGGCAAGATTTCACTTGTATTGCCCCGGATTAGTTATGGCTACCTCCGGAGGTGAGTAATCGTACAGCCACAACTAGTTTCAACCTGTTTTTTTTTTTTCCCGAACCGGTCCAAAAATCCGTTACGTACCGATTCGTATCGGGAATCGGCCGGTTCACTTGGGATTTTCGATCTCCCCGGTATACCGGCCAATATCCGAATCGGGACTCTAAAATTCCGGTACGAACAGGCCGATACGATACGTATCGGCCGATATTTAAAACTACTTGGTACGGGATTTCCCGGTATGACGTGGCGGTTCTTGGGGGTTGTCTCTGTTTGGTTGATGGGCGGCAAACTGAGGTTTGGATGATGAAGGAGTACGGGGTAAGAGAGTCGTGGACTGAATTTACGATCCGTTCTGGGTTCCGTACGGCCAATTTGTTGTGTTTGTTAGCGGAAGATGGATTTTTCTTGAGAACCACCGGAGAGAAACTTAAGCAGCTGGTTGAGTACAATCAGAACAAGGACATGGCGAGGGACATGGTGGTTTGTGGCATTCCGCCTAGATTTTCATTTGAGGGCATCTATGTGGAGAGCCTCATCTCTCCTCATCATGGAAGAGGGATGGGAGGTAATGATTGAGAAGCTTCTTCAAGTATTTCTTTGGAATGCAAAGTACTATGTGCCTTCTTTTGTTGATAAATAGTTGTGCGAGCTTCTTTCAATCTTTCTGGAAGTTGCACATCCATATATCCCTTATTGGCAATTTTGTAGATGTGTGTTGCAGCTGTTGTCAGGTGGTTCATGCTCCATGAATGGCTTATGGAAGTTTTGCTTTGGTGATGGATATTAGAAGGTCTTGTGTCTTGAGTTTCATATGATAGATGATGTTCATTTATTGTGTTAAAATTGTATTCAAATTTAATTTGTTTATCTCTGTAAGTTGATTTCAAACAAGTTTTCAACTTCCTGTGTTTTCTTTTTTCATGTTCAAGCAAACTCAAAAAGTTACAAGCTTCATGTTTAGGTTTGGCTTTGTCAAGTTAATTAATGGCCAATTTCGGTCGAACTGCTTGTCCACTTATTGAGTTGAGCTTTAAATGATCTAAATGCTTTGATTTGTAGTTGGTCATGGTTTAAGTTTGAATAGCTTGATTGGTTCTACGACTACAATCTATAAGTTCAATTTATTAGTTGACATATTCAAATTTAGTGGATATAAAAATTGCATTCAACTTCTTTGCAATTGGACTGAACAATTTGCTGATACATTTCGGTCATCCATCTTAGGAACTCATGTTCTAGATTCCGAAAAGTCTTTTCCTGGGAGAGTCTAGTATTTTTGAGAAGAATTTTTCAACAAATTTGAATGATTCATAGTATTTCTGGACGATTGAAATAACACAGACTTCTCTCTCTAGTCCAACCAAGACTGCAGAGAAGCCAGATCCAAAATTTTATTCATGTTCCAAAAAATGTATGTACATCATACTAAACTATCTGCAAGATGACTAGCTTATCTATTATGAGTTGTTTTAAGTCTACTCGCTTATCTATTTTGTGGAATGTTGAACAACTTCCCAAATTTCTCCTGGCTGAGGTATTAGAGAAGGGGATCCTATCTCCCGTTATCTTATGATCTTGTGCATTGAAAGATCATCTATCCTCATTAGAAATGTAGTGCACCATAATAGATGGTGGTTTGAAAACTTCTAGCAATGGTCCTTCCTTTAGCCCTTTTTTTTTTACTGGTGATAGCGATAATTGTGATTTCAGTATAGGTACTCTTCAGTCCTTTTGCGAGGCTTCTAGCCAATTGATAAGTTGCCAAAAGTCTTAAGATCTATGTATTCCCCCATATTGGAGGTGGTTGGACTGCCAACCTGAGTCTGAAGTGCAACATCCCTCTTACCTATGACCTTGGCCATTACCTTGGGGTTCCCCTCCTCCATGAGAGAGCTTCCAAGAGACAATACTACAGTTCTTCATTGAGAAAATGCAAATAAAATTGTCTGGTTTGAAAGGTAATTCTTTATCCTTTATGGGGAGGCCACTCTTGTCCAATTTGTGACCACTACCATGCAAGCTTCTTCTTAACCTGTGTGCATCTGGGGAGGCATTGATAGGCTCAATAGAAATTTTCTTTAGCGTGACTCACCTGGCCGGGAAGAAAAAAGTACATCTCATTAAGTGAGAAAATGGGGGCCTAGGCATTAGAAAATCTAGAGAAAACAAGTTGGCCTTTCTTTGTAATGAGAAGAAACCTTGATGGATTCTACGTATTCTTAAGAAATACTTGAGCAACCATGATCTCAAATGGATGTTGGGAAATGGGAATGATATCACCTTGTGGAAGGATTGGTGGTGTGGTAATACAACCTTAGGGGAAACCAACGCAATCCTCTCTTTGTTGAGGAAACTGTTGGTAATTATATCATTAATGCCAAGGAATGGGGCCGGATCCCGTCCATTTGCTTTGGACTAGTTCGGTGTCAATTTGGTGCATCCGGACCATCCAAAAATGTTTTACATGGCCCAGATTTAAAGGCTTGTTTTAAAAAATAAAAAATAAGAATCACTTTCTTTAAATCCGGACCATCCAAAACACTTTTGGACGGTTCGGATGCACAAATGGACCGAACTAGTCCGAAGCCAAATAAACAAGATCCAAGTCCCCAAGGAATGTGATCTGGCTAAACTGCAATAGGTCATTAGTCAAGGTGAGATTGAGAAGGTGCGCGCTGAATAATTTAAAATTGCAACAATCCTATAGAAATGGCGCCAAACTATATACCGTAGATTCTCTGGCAAATAAAATAAAAAGTAGAATCAAATGAAATCTTTGACTTGTATGATTTTAAAATGGTTAATTCGAATGGTATTTTTGTTATATTTTATGGACAAAATCTTAAGAAATTTGAAATGACGCTGGTAGTGTTTGGTTGGGAGTTTAGTTTAGTTTAGTTTTAGACTTTTAGTAGTGGGTGGAGAGAGAAATAGAGTAATGATTGAAAATATGGGTAATGATTGGAGAGAGATAGAGAGAGATGAGAAAGTAATAATTGAAAAAATAGGGTAATGATAGGAGAAAAAAGTAGGGTAATAATTGGAAACAAAACTAAAACTAAAAAAGCAACCGAACAAAGCCATCCATGTCTTCTTGATTAGGTATAGAATACTTAGCCCATAACCAACGGCACTATTTGGACAAATGAAAAACATTAGAAAAATATATTGGAGTGCTTTCCTCCTCCTCTTCTTTTTTTTTTCTTTTCCATAGATTTCCTGGGTTGTACGTAACAAATTATTATAAAGATGAAGTGTTTTATTTAGCAAAGGATTGTATGCAGTAAATGCGTAGCTGCAAATAGAATCACCCAATTATTATTACAGTATTATCATTATTTTGGTTACAAAAAGAAGGACTAAGCCCTAAACAAAGCCACTTCTAATGACAGATCTTAGGGCATCCCCAATGGGGATGTATTTTAGAAGGGGATGGATAGTTATTTTAGATGTAAAAAGTGGTTAAAAGTTAGTTGGATGTAAAATAGAACCGACCCCCATCCAATGGTGAGATGTAAAAAAAGATGGATAATTAACTAATTTTACCTCCTCCTTAATTTTCCTCAACTTTCTTAATCCTAATTCAAATACTACTCCCGTTGAAAAATAAATTGTAATCGAGGACTTAAAAAAAAAATTTATTCTGAAAAAAAAAAATTCTTCCGTCCCATATTTTTTTTTTTACTTCTCATCCACTTCAATTACACCATTTACTTCATCCATTTACTCCCATTAATTCTCAACCACCTCTTTTACTTGATTCATTTAGATTGTGCTTGGTTGGTACCGATAATCGGGTCTTGACCAACGCACAAGTAAGCATTACAAATTGCTTCATCTTGATCGGAGTTGAACAATTTTCCTCTCGCTCTACGACTTTCCTCTGCCGCCATAATTGATACACTATTTTTTTTGAGTGTGTTTGTGGAGAAGAGAGAAAATTTTTTGTAGTGTAAAGTCATGTAAAAAAACACCCACTTATAAGCAGGAAAAAAAAAAAGCCTTTGCTGATTAATTTGATCCGTTGATCAAAAGGGC
>BPLS01028689.1:92188-208511 GCA_019656275.1 Rhododendron kiyosumense | reverse complement strand
TTTGGATCCCAGCTGCTTAGAAATCAAGCAGTTTTAGGGAAAAAGACTGTTCGAATTTTCCCGGAAAAAAGCCGACGAATGTATGGCGATTCTCGAGCATTAATTCCTCGCCCAACCGCTATATTTTCCCCAAACTCGAACCCCAACAATTCCAGATTACGAAGAGCCGACAATATCTGTCCAAATTTCAAAGAGGCTCATAATTTTTCAAATCGTGCTCATCGCTTGTGGTGTTGAATTGTAATATTTTTGCTGAATATGAATAATCAAGACGAGTACAGGAATTACCAAAATAATCATAATCACAGCAACCACTCGAATTCCAATTCTGGGTTGCTGAGGTTTCGCTCTGCTCCGAGTTCTCTGCTTTCCACCTTCAACAGCGTCGGGACGGATTATGGCGAAAAGAGTTCGAGCCCTGAGAATGTGATGCATGATTTGGAAGAGAGCAAGCCTTTCGCAAATGGGTATTGCTTGAGCTCTTCCCAATTGCCGCCGCAGTACCCGAGACAGAGCAATACTGGTAGCTCGTATGGAGGAGTCGTGGGTTCGAATCATCTCATGCGGCAGAGTAGCTCCCCTGCTGGGATTTTCTCTCCTCAAAATGGTACTGTTCTTGTTTTTGCTCATATTTTTTTAATCATTATATGTCCGAGGCTAACTTATGCGCATCTCAACTAATTTCGAATCATAACCTTATCGTTCACTAACAAGGGTCCGCTATGGACCGGTCCAGAAGGAGTTAATTTTCGAATCTGAGTCCTTCAGATGGAGCAAACCCCTTCATTGCTAGGCCAATCCTTGGGGTTTGTTTGTTCTTGTTTTTCTCATTGGTTGCGCTTGTTGTTGGAGTAAACCCCTGCGCATGAATTACCAATATATTTTCTTTATTTCTTTCCTCTCAAATCTCATTCAAAACCCAAAACGAATAAACAGATGTTTTTGGATTGAGAATCTGTATAGGAATTTGGTTGTTTGACTTTTAGTCTATCTAAAAGTGGAGTAGATATTATAATCAACATTTATTTAAGTCTTAATTATTTTAGATTCATTTGCTAAACCACTCTTGCGAAGAGCACATTTTTTAACTGTGATAAGCTTTTAGGTCATTTCCGCCTTTGAGCAAAACTTTTGAATAAAAACTTTAGTTGAGATGATTCACTCCAGTGGCAAATTATTATTATTATTATTGTTAAAAACAAATTCAAAACGATTTTCCTCTTGTAAGTTCCTATTACATAAATACAAAAGCAATTAAATGTGGAATGGGATTTATCAGTAAGAATATTTCTTGCCAAAATTGTGTACGGATGCTAGATTGTTTATTTAGGATGATATATTGTTTGACAAGTACCTTGTAACAGCTCGTTGGGTTTTTAATAAGACAAGAAAATCACAAAAATATCGTCCGTAAGACACTTTTAACATATATTCCGTAGATTTGTTTTAAAAAAATCATTTTCATGCTTTATTGACAGCTCAATCGTTTTTTTTTTTTGGGGGTAAATAGCTCAGTGGGTTGTTATTAGCATTTTCCGTTTTACTATCCTAGTTCATAATACTACAAGCATTTTATTTTTGGACAGTAAAAATCAATGTGAACAAGTATAAAGGAATTGTTATTTTACCATGGCTTTATTCGATCATATAACCAATCGTTTCCAATCAATTATAGAAATTTAGCTGTGCAAAAACTTCCCCACAGCTGATGGACTAGTGATGATCAGTATTCAGTTGCTAGAAATATATGCTGATAATATCACAGCGAATTCGCAGGCTACGCTTCTTTAAGAAGTTTTGGAAATTATAGGGTGGGGAATGGTACTAATGATGGGGATGTAAGTCCATCTTCAAACAGGTTGAGGAGTCCAATGAATTTCTCACCTGGGGTGCCCTCATCCTTAGGAATGCTGTCTCAGATCTCTGAACTTGAGGATGAAAGTGTTGTCCGGAGCGACATAAAGCTCGGGAATGGCAGTCGGGAGCCTCAGTTTTTCCCATTCGGTTCTTGGAGTGAGTCTTCACATTTTCCAGAGAGTTACTCTTTGATGAAAAGGGACTTGGATTATGATGGGAAGTTGTTTGCCAGTACTCAGGTATCATTTTGCAACTCAGATGCATTCATCTATATATCTGAACAGATGCAATTAGAACAAGAAATTTCTTTGTTAATTGATTTGGTTTTTTGGTCATTATAAACACCATGTTTGGATCTTGAATTTATGGAGGAACATATAGGGGAAAAAGAGGCGACAGAGCTCTGATTGGTATTGTTTTTTTAATTTGTTGTAAAACAGATAAGCTTTGCTTGGGAAATGGTTAGATTTTTGGAGGAATTTTTTTTGAAACCCAAGCAAGATTAAGACTGGAAAGTCGCCCCTCGAATTCTGGAGCACTGTTTGGGAATGTATGATATGAAAGACTATGGGGATTTTATGCTTTTCAAAATGATGTCTGACAAGTGTTACGCAAAATTGTGCTCCGTAATTCAGAAAGGACACAAAAAAGGACCATTAATGAATGATATAATTTGCTTGTTAATTCATAGGATGAACTTGGATATATAAATTCCCCCACTCCAGTCCTTCGCCATACTCAAGATCCAAACATGACCAATTGATTTTATAAATAAAATGTTTTATGGACATCTTTTGCTAGTCTGATATCCTTAGAGCTAGGTTGGAATTGATCTAATTGTTGTGTTTATAATCAGAATGGGGAGCTAGAACATCGTGCACATAACTTGTCGCACCACTTAAGTTTACCAAAGACCGCAGCTGAAATGGAACGGTTACTGCAGTTCCAAGATACCGTTCCATGTAAAGTTAGAGCCAAGCGGGGTTGTGCCACTCATCCAAGAAGTATTGCAGAGAGGGTAAATCTTTCTCTGTTCCGAAACTGTTATAGCTTGATAAAATCATACCATCTTGATTGAGAAAGATATATTTGTTCTTAAAATTCTTTCGAAAGTGAAAAAAGAATGGATAGATGTGATCACAATATGGATTCTGTTTTTGCAGGTTAGAAGAACTAGGATCAGTGAAAGAATGAGGAAACTACAAGATCTTGTCCCAAACATGGACAAGGTAAAATTTTTACATTTAGTGATTTATCTTTCTATGTCGGGGCTGTGAATTTGTGATGGGATTTACGAGGGAAAGAGAAAATGAAATGGAAATCAGTTTTTGCACTTTGTTTGTTTCGTTACCTCGATCTTTCTTTACCTTTCCATTCACAAATCCAAGATTCAAACAAAGCCTTAATTTTTTGCTTGAAATTCATCCTGTTGTTATGACTTGAGAAACTCATGATCTTAGTTTCTGTTTCTTGTTGGCAGCAAACGAATACTGCGGACATGTTAGATTTGGCTGTTGAGTACATAAAAGACCTACAAAAACAGTACAAGGTATTGAGGAAGAATTAGCTAGAAAATGAAATCCAATCTCATTTAATTTCATGATTACTTTCACAGACACAGAACTCGATCACAAAAGATACATGAATAGACAAATTCTCTATGAGCGGAACCTGCCAAGGCATCACGAAATCGATCTTGTTTATCTGTGTACTTTTTGTGGCCAGTTCTGTGACTGGTTTCTGTGTCCGTTTAATTACTTCATCTTCATTAATTCGAACGTTTTGTTATTCGTGTCTTTGCTTCACTTTTCTTATTTGTTTTCAGATACTCAACGAATATCGGGCAAACTGCAAGTGTTCAAGTATACAGAAGGCATTCGCAAATCTATCTGCTTGATTAATTTGCTTATGTACAGCAAAATAGAGGATGTAGAAGTGGAGAGAAACCATACCAGTACTTTCTGTTTTTACCCTTGAGACTTAGTGTGTAAGAATTAGAATGGCTATTAAAAATAGCCAAGGCATTAGATGAACTGTACAGGATGCTGTATTAGTACAATCCTTGAAATGTAGCACTAGCTCTTTTGCTGAATAAGAATTGTGTTACTTCTATCTCTGAAATTTACATGATATATAGTGCCTGCAGGTTCTCCAGGATGATTTTCGAAAGGAATGAATTGGCGATTCCTGTGAATTTCCATTCCAAGGGAATGATGGTGAATAATAATTCACGAAACCCCAAAAAGTTTAGTCGAATGGCATGAGACAGCAGGAAATGGCTTATTCCCAAGAGGTTGTGAGATCAAACCTCATGAAGATCAAACATTCCAATTCTTGTGGTCAATGGAGACTTGTGAAACTCTTAGTTTTAGCACCTTCGGATAAGTCAAAGTGCGTGCAAGTTAGATTGGATATCAAGTTTTAAAAAACTTGGTGAATAATTATTCGACTTATAATATATATCCATCATTTTCTAAGAAAACGAAGCCAGCGTCGAAATGAGTATTCTAAGAAATTACAATTCCCTATGAAGTTCAACTTTTGCCTAGGGAATGCGGTTACATTTTAGCTTCAATTCCAGTACAAAAATAAAGCATCCATCATTTTGGGTGTTTGGAATCATTTTGGAATGTATTTTGCAAAAATGCATCATACAAAATCAAAGATAGATACAAATAAACTCCGATGTGTTTTTTTTATACGGTGCAGACAACCTTTAGCAGTGGTTTAGCCTGGGGGTGCGATTTTAGGAGCATCCCAAACTGCACCGAAAACGATAATTTTTAAGGATTTGGGGTGTAATTTCGGCCATAGGACCTGACCTATTTATATTATAGCCTGTATGTAATTAGGGTAATGAGTTTATAGAGAAAAACATAGAGAGGTGAAAGAAAACGCAAATTTCAAAGAGATTACGAGAAGACTTGACCTCTTGATTCGATTTCATATATAGTGGACTAGTGTGGCTCCTATGATTTTTTCTCGCGTTGAGGTTTCCACGTATATCTTATGTTTTTTCTCTTCTTGTTTGTTACGCACTATTTTTCTGTTTGTTTGCGATTTTTGTGATTCTAGTTTTCAAGATCTGTACGGGCGTTGTGAGTTGAACAAGTAGTTCGATTCGTACATTTTTTGGATTCTCAATACTAAATTCACATACTTTACCTTCTGTAAAAACTATTCTCAACATTGTGATCATTCCAACAATTTTACAATTTAAATTAACATTGTCATTCTAAAATTTGAAGTTTCCAATTCCTATATATGTTGTAACATAAATAATTAAATATTGGTGGGATTGGGAATTGATGAAGTTTTTATTTCCTGCAAAAGTTTGGCCTGCATGCATGCGTGAGAGCCAAGCAATGAAGGCATCCATAATGTAGGAGTGAATTATTGACGGAAGTTAAAGTTCCTTCTAAAACCAACAGCATCCCTGACCTATGTGGCCATGTCACATGTCTTCCTATTTATAGTAAATGAGACTTTTACTATCTATTTGTAGTTCAGTATTTTCTTATGACAGCATTGAATGTAGTACAACCCAAGCCCCCTAGTACTATTCTTTACTAGGATCAAATAGACAGGGGCCTGATGGCCCTGATCTGAAGCTCGAGTTGCGGTCGATTTAAGCTCCTCAAAATTTTGAATTTCAAGACCTTCCCGGAGGATTTTTTTTACTCTTGTAATTGTCCAACAAAACGGTCCATTTCAATTTTCGGTTTAGACCCCTGAAAGTTGATGCCGGCTTTGCAAATAGGGCTAGTTATGTTTTTGGACTATATGGTTGTGCTGGCAAAAAAAGAGGGAAAATCCAATCTTGTGGGAATTTAATGCTGAATGCTTCGTAGCGGAGATTTATTTTGGAGAGTGATTTTGCGACTCCTCTTTTTGTTAATGTCACTCCTCTTTGTGTCTTATTAGATGATTTGTTTTGTGAGAGAAGATGAGTGACATTAACAAAAAGGGGAGTGACAAAATTAATTCACTTTATTTTTTCTTTCAATTGTTGTTATGCAAGTGATTTTTGCTGAATACACTTGAGTCCTATTTTTTTGAGTTAGTAAAGAGGCGTTAAAATGCATTAGAACTCTCGAATGAAAATGTAAGAGAGATGGAACCCGAGTTCCTTTTGAAACGATAAGACCATTGGTGCAATTGCAAAAATAGGGAGTTGATCTGTATCGGATTCTTTTCTTATCTGTACCAAGGATCAACGGTTGGTCTGGCTTATCTGCAATCTGGCCCCACAATAAAACCATGGGGATCATACTCAGAAATTGATTTTTCATAGCTTATCAATGGAAACATCAAATTTGCATGTAGTGCATTTCAGTTCCAATGAAAATAGATAGGTAGATACTTGGAAAAAAAAAAAAGAAGAAGCAAAGCCCAAAAGAAACTCATAATCCAGGGTCCTTGTAGGTGCCGTAAAGTGTCTGCACGCTGCAATACCACAAAACACTGCCGTTTTTAGCATGTTAAGGCCACCCTTTAAGAAACAAATCATGCCGTTTAGATCCCCCAAAACGTCAACATTGTTTTGAGAAGAGTATTCATTAAAAACATTACCGTGATCAATCATCGATAGGTATCAACATGCAAAGATTATTTTAGAAATCTAGACTGTTTTGATACCTATCAATGTCCTTTAAAGATAGGCATTTTTTATAAGCTTTTAAATTTTTTTGTAAGCTTGGCCCAACAAGTGCTGATTGGGCTAGCCCACCATCCCCGGGCCAAATGACGGGAGGTCTCTCAAATGACGTCAGCAACTCGAGCGTTGGCGACGCGAGTTCTTTCTATAAACAGGTACTCATAGACTCATAGTAAGCAACTGTCATTATGGAAACGGGAGGGTCCCATTGGAATGGCGTCGTGCATATGAAGGAACATAAAACTCGCGTTTTCATGGCGTGATCTTCGTTAAAAATCAATGTAAAGTACAATACCATTGCAAATCGTGTTTAACGCGCCTTGTGATCTTTAACCCCCCTCCGCTTGATAATTTTCATACAATTGATCTCGTCGCCAATCTGTTCATTAAAAGGGAGTAAGGGGAGTGCAAGAAGAGCAATGATGTGAGGATCATTAATCGAGGCCCCAAGGTTAGCGTTCGCAGCAACGAGGTTGTAGTTTGCGGCCATCATGTCAGAGTTTTCAGCCACATGGTTGTAGCTTGCAGCCACAAGGTTGTAGTTTGCGGCCGCATCCAACCGCATGCTTGTTCCTGTGGTTATGTAACATTGTGTTATTCGTTGATTTATGTTTTTGTTTGACGTACGGCGTCCTGAAGGTGATATATATTGCGGAGCTGGAATTGTACTTTCTGATTTTGAACAATGGAAATGGGGAGCATACAGAGGAAGAGCTGCATCCTGGAGGAAAACATATACGTGCCACTAACTAAAGAGAAATGTTACGGACTTACGGGCACCTTAAAAGTGTACTGAAAAATCTACTCTATACTTGCAAATCACAATAGACGAGACCTCATCTCAAGTGTTTACGGAGTAGATTTTTCGGTACTCTTTTAAGGTACCCGTTGCACCACGGGTAACTCAAGACTCAAACTAGTAAATGTTCCAAAATATTAGTCGATCTATCATGTGTTCTAGCAGCTTGATTGGATTCTCAGGTGGGCTTTATTGTAGTCCACAATTAGTCTTTGTCAAACATTTCATAGTTTATTAGAACAAACGAAATAAATCGTCAAGCCCACTAAACGAACAGGATTATGGAAATTCCTGGCCGGTCCTATTTTTTTGTTTGAGTTCCATGCGGACCCCATTTTGAAAGTGCTATCTCATCCCAGCCCTTTTTAGAGGTGCTTTTACAATTTTGACCTCTTGCAGAATTTTTATTTTGCCTTTTTACAGAATTCTTGGATGTGTGAATTCTTCGAGGTGTGAATTCTTGGGGGTGTAAATTCTGGAGGTGTGAATTTTGGGGATGTGAATTCTTCGGAGAGTGAATTCTTGAAAGTGTGAATTCATAATTCACACCTCTTTACATAATTCACATCCCTTTTCAGAATTTCCATCCCAAAATGCAGAATTCACATGTTTCAAAAAGACACAATTTCATACCCAAATAAAGAATTCATAACTTTGCAAAAGATAGAATTCACATTCACAAAATGCAGAATTCACACGTTCAAAAATTACACAATTCATAGCCAAATGAAGAATTCACACGTTCAAAAAAAGGCACAATTCATAGCCTAATGAAAAATTCAGGCCTTTGCAAAAATGAAATGCACATCCTCAAACAAAGAATTCACAAATTCGAAAAAAACCCATTTCACACCCTCCACGACGAGCCCCACTGTCACGGAAAAATAAATAAATCAAACAATACCTACACATTTATGGATATACCTACGTAGATTGTTATTAATTCTAACAAAAATGAACTAAACCTTTACAAACTACTACACTAATTTTTTACGACTGAAAAAAAAACCTAATCAGAATCAACTCAAAACAAAACCTTTGGCCCCAAACGTGCACGATCCACATGACAGCTTCTTCAGCCCCTTACAATTCCGAACAAACACCGCTAGACCGACGACAGTCAGCTCACGACAAGCGCAGAGCTTCAAACGAGTGAGGTTCCGGTAATGAAGCAAGATAAGCACGAGACTGTCGTGACGTCGTCGCCGATGGTTGTCGACTTCCGATTGCATTTCAGAGCGAGTTTCGTCACCGCGTCGAACCAAGTGAAGAGGCAAGGAACTGTGGAGAGCAGGTCGGAGTGGGCATGGAGGGAGAGGCGGTGGCTGCTGTTGGGATGGTTCGGGTTCTCAATGGTGTTGGTTCAAATTCCACCCAAATCAAAGTCTTGCACAGGTTTAATTTCTCTCTTGGTTTCCCGAAAAGTTTGCTGGTGATAGCTGGTCCCTTGTTCTTCGTTGACGTGCGTGACTTCCTGCTTGGAATATGTAAAGTGTATTGATTGCATGGATTGTAGTCAGGGACGGAGCCAGGAATTTCACCACGCAGGGGCGAGGTTATATACACAGGGGCGAGCCTATATACTTTCATAAGATTTTTTTTTTTTACATATGATAGTAGTGTTTTTTTTTCTTCTTGCAGGGGCGACCGCCCTTACTGGCCCCTCCTTGGCTCCATCCCTGATTGTACTGTTGGAGCCTATATAATGGCATTGAGGGAGAGTTTTTCGGGAGGTATAGAGAGAATAAGAGTGGAAGAAAAACAGTTTGTGTGTGGGGGCGCGCAGCTCCCAGCTGGGTACACGAGTTTTTCTACCGCAAGTTTTGTGTGTGCAAGGGTCAAGTCTAGTACTTGGTGAGAATGTGTTCTTATATGAATGAGTGTATAAGGGTTGGGTGTGGGTTATTTCATACTCAAATGCACTTGTATGAAAATTCTCATAGTGAAAGAACGGGATCCTCTTTGTGGAGTAGGCAGTTTTTGCCGTACCACGTATATTTTGCGTGTCTCTCTCTATTTTATTTTTTTTATCAAACTTCCATTGGTTGCAATTGTGGTTGTATTTGAATCTCGGCGCTTGGGTGCTTCCGTGTTTAATCCCAACAGCCGCTCTGTCCGTCGACCCGGAGCCACCGCGTAGCAAACGAGGGAGCACCGTTTCTGGTCGCTGGAGGAGAGGAACTGGAAGACGCAAGTCAGACACTCGTCGGGGAGGGTCGAGATGGGAACATCGTTGGAGGCAGGGATGTTTTTGTAAGTCTCTTTTGTGAGTAATAAAGGTGGGGTATTTTGTATACTTCACTTAAAACGGGACTTACGTGGGTAGGGTTTGATGCAGGATGAACTTACACGGATAAAAGGAAGACAAAATTAGGGCAGCCTGGAGGACCCCAAAAAACTTATTGCAGGCCCAAACAAATCACCGACAACTGAATTTTTAGAAGTTAGTACTTGGATAATTTTACAGTTTCTGAAAAGCTAGATTCGAATAAAGACGAAAATATTCTTCGCCATTCTAGCAATTACATCGTGGTCAAGGAAGATATATACGAATTCGCATCATCAAAAAGCATATTTTGCAACTTTTATAGAAAAAAAATACTACATTTGAGCTTATGCAACATTTAATCCATAATCCAAACCTGCATCAAACAAGTCTCATAGTTTAATTAAGGTTTTGAATACCATATCGGATATAGTACCGTTATTTTAACTGGTACAATACATCTTGGTATCGGTATTATTTTGGGTACCGTTTCAAATTTATTGTTATAATTGTTTATTTGCAATCTAAAATTTAGAATTTAATGAAGAATCAACAATCTACAAATTTAAAATTTACGAAAAAAAGCTATCGCAAACACCCACTAAAAGGCTTTTCTCAATGTGACATCTAAGCAGGTTTGAGCAACTTTAGCTTATCCTTTTCGCCTATTTTAATAATCATAATATCTCAGCATATTCCCCAGACAAGAATTTGCCGACATAGCCTTTCGATGATTTTTTCTAACATACATATGATAATTTGCAGTTTGGTGTCTGTCTCTCTCTTTTCTCCTAAAAAAAGAATGGTTCTCTAATCTTGCTTCTCTGGAAGTAAATTACTTAGTAGTATCTCAAGGAGGTAGTGCTGTAAATGAACTGAGCCATTTGTGAATTGTTCGAGACTCGGTTCGGCAAGAGCTCGTTCAAGTTCGATTCGTCTGCTAAACGAACTGAACCTGAACCTCAATTCTAGGCTCGTTTCTTAAATGAGTCAAACCTGAGCCTAACAGTATTCGGCTCAGTTAGGTTCGCGAACCTATACTTAAATTTAATTAATAATTCAATAGGGGTTCTATTTATAAATATAAAAAATTTTAAGGTTGTATATATAATTCAATACTTATTTTTCTCCAAATTCTATACGATCGATGAGAGAGTTTGGGTTCGCTTGAGTTTAATGAGCTGAGCCGAACCAAACCTGAGTCTTAACGAGCTTAATTCGAGTTTAGATTTGGCTCGGCTTGATTCATTTGAGTTTAACGAGCCAAACTCGAGCCAAGATGTTCAAGTTCGAATCGAACCCGAGCCGAATTCGAGCCAGACTAGTACCTTAACGAACACAACCGAGCCGAACTCAAGCCAGACTAGTACCTTAATGAACCCAACTGAGCTGAACCCGGGCCTTGAAAAATTTTAATGAGCCGAACTCGAGCCAAGTTGTTCAAGCTCGAATCGAATTCAAGCCGAACTCATACCTTAACGAATCCGAGCCGAACTTAATAGGGTTCGGCTCAATTCGGTTCGTTTACAGCGCTACAAGAAGGTTATCTCCGACTTTTGTCCGGATTCTCTGAACCATTTGAAGCGTGGATCATAGGAGACTGATATGCATTGGACAGTTCTGAACATACTATGTTCGGCCTTATATACGAAAATCTGTATCCGTGAAATTACTCCGTTAATATGCTTGTTAATTTGTGGATTTATACCCTCAAGGATGAAGCATTTCATGTAATTTATCCATACCGCGCGTGACTCAACTTGATACTCCGAATCTTATATGGGATTAGAATTTGAAAGCAAATGCATGTGCATTATACGACATCAAATGTTCGAACCACCTACCCATTTTGTTTCTTTTGTCCACAATAATGGCCTTGATGAGTATATTTTTAGATCTACTTAGCCGATCGATGACAATGACATGCTGATCACAAGTGTAGCCCATCAGTCAACCAGACTAATTGATCTGTCGGCAACAATTTACCGCTCGGCAAACAGGCATCCAGCCAGTGAAGTCCACCCACGATCAACATAAACGTGTCCCTGATTCATGGGATCATGGGAGCGGTTGGTAACCCCATGCATGATCTCCATTTTTTTTTTTCTGGTAAATTCATGTATGATCTCCATTGCTCCTGCAATCCACTATCTACGCACAGATAATAGGTACACGCACTTTGTTCTATTCAAATAGAGAGCAATTCCATTCAAATTGGAAACTAACTTAATCATTGGAGGGTTCACGATTGAAAACACCTCCGGTCACTAGACTCTTGATTGCAAAAACTCTTCGAAGACGGAGCTCGCCTCAACCGACCAATTCCTGGCATCAACATGCCCAGTTACCAGAATGACGGTCTTGATGTTCTATTTGCCAAATTTTCTTCAGTTATTGGTAAATATCAAGGAAATGAACGCTGGAAACTAGTGGTCCAATTATGACCTGCAGAATGATGGTCTTGATGTTCTCTTTTCCCAATTTCAACCTCGAGCTCTCATCTTCTGAGGTATCCAGAAGACCAATTTTGCGTAACAAAAATTTGTCTGTGAAATTATATTCAGTCCGCCCTACAATCTGTAAGACAATATTTAATTAAACTGTCACTAAAAATATCAGCAACAGTACAATAATGAGCTAATGAACATTGCATGGCGCGGAGGATTGCTAAGAGTTCCGTTTGCATGGGACAGGAGCTCAAATTGCAAACCTATCTTTCCACAGGATAACCAAAGTTTAGTGCAAGTATGTAAATTTGAACCATCGGCTAGCTAAACAGGCCCTGATGTCTTTTGTTCGCCGACCAGCTACGGGAGATCAACATTTTTGTAATAGAGCTAGTGTTCCATCGGTTCCATATGTGTAGCTCTATTCGTTGACACTTAACTCGACCATGTAACTGTTTATTAACATATTTCTTGCTCTTTACTCAAAAGGAAAAAAAAACCTTCACTTTCTCACCTCCATCTCAATCCTCCATCGTTCTTCTGTTGTATTCAGTAGTCCGGGAGCACCGCCACACGGTGCTCCGTAACCACACAGTCTCGTGAGATCAACAATATGTGATTGTGGAGTAGTTCGGAACACTACGTGATGGTGCTCCCAGAATATTGAATAATTTGACTCGTGTGACAGGTGAGCAATTTTGAGAGGCCAAGAGGTACACGTTTGGCCCTTTAGGTAGCGAATTTGCAAACAACTAGAGAACGTGTACTCATATGCTCACAGCCTCGATCACATGCTAGTTTTTTTTTTTTCCCTTCCTTTCTTTCAATTCTTTGGGGTGTTTAGGCAAGTTTACGCGCACTCGAGCCGGTTCAGTCAATTCCAGATAAACAAATTATTGACATGTTAATATTTATTGTGAAAAGGACTGACAAACAAATTAAATTACTCGAGTTCGAGTTTGTCTTCACTCGTTAAATGCTCATGGAAGATCGACTTGTTACGTATACAAATGAAGTCTGAATTTTTTTTAAAGCTCTTTAATTAGGGTATCAAATAAACTCAAACAAGCTACTATTTGGTCCATCCACTTATCATGTTACAAAATGTTCTAGCTACTCTAGATTGGTTCACAATGAGGTTGTTTATTAGCTCTTGTCTAGCTACGAAAAGACAAAAATCTTATTATATCTTATATTAAATGAAATCTAACGTCAGTTTCATCGTACACAAATTTTAGATTATTATTTCATTTTCGAGGAATTTTCAAAATCCGAAATTTGTTAGTAAAGAATTTTCGATAAACACTTCCGCTTGCTTCTTAAGAGCTAAATCTCAAAATCCCTTGGCTGATGCAAGCAGAGATTCATGTTGGCAAAAAATCTGTGCACATTGTTTTCCGTTTTAGGGTGTATGCGAGCATATGATTGATCGAAGTGTAGGTAAGGTAAATTCCAAATTAGTGGGATATATAAGTATTCTTTGACAATGGAAATGGCCTATGTCCATATTACTATCTTGCTATAATTATCTCTCATTCAAGGTCATAAACCTTTGTTCTTATAAAAATCAGTGCACATTCCCATCTTATCACAAGAACTGGTCATGATTTGATCAATTTTTATTTTTTTCCGAACGGGAAGAAAATTTGACCAATTGTTAATTGAATGGGTCGGGGTCCCATACCTGCTAGCCGGCCCTGAGGTTCATATTCATGTAATTAATACTCTATTTGTTAGTAGTTCATATTCTCTATAATACCTACACACCGAAATAAATGAACAATGTTAGGAACATGTATCTAGCCCACGTAAATCAAACGGTTCTCTGACACTGTTCCACACCTCCTGGGGAAACAGTGTGTCATAACGTTGTGTTCCTAGACTTTTTTTTTTTAAAAGAAAAAGGCAAGCTTGGGTGATAAGGTTTTAGGATGAAACTTTTTGTTCAGTCAAACCTGATCAGAATATCAAGCGCTGACTTTGAAAGTTGGTAAGTGTGGGGTTTTTGTTTGGAAAAAAGCACAAGTACTGTACTCCACTAGTAAATCCCTCCACATTAACATATATGCATGACATTATGATTTATGAAACCTTTCCCGTGAGGCTTTAGTAAGGGAGTTTTAGCTAAGGAAGTACTCATCAAACGGTTAACTTTCAAGATCTTATTAAAGTTAAAAGAGCCAATAAACTAAGTCATCATACGACGGTGCCACTTTAGAAGTGAATGGTTTAAAAATTCCACGATTTCTTTGTTCTTTTTATTTTCTTATGCGATTAGGCTTTCTTTTATGCTTGGAGATGGAATTCCGACCTAGCTTGTCCTTTGCGATGATACTAGCCCTTTCTTCTTACAGTGATGATAGTTCAGTCATTCAAAGCTCCTAAGCTCCTGATTCCAATGATAAGTCAGGCCTATTTATTCTCCGGCCTTACAGTTGAATGCTCTGGGACACCAGCCTTACATTTATGGTAATTATTAGAACAACTTAAGATTTGATTACCAACATAATGAATTATCAACAAAGCAGCAATAGGCTATCCATGGGCGGACCGACAATGTGAAACGGCAGGCCAACCCCATCCAAGTTTAAAATATGGAAAATGATATTGGCATTTCAAAAATTGATACAGATACTCCAAAAAATAAAGGAAAGTAGTTTTGGAGTTATACTGATTTTGAAGTGTCTGTATCAATTTTTGCAGTGCCAATATCATTTCCCTTAAAATATCTTACTGAATATGACATATCAGTTTAATAAGTATTGTTAATATAATTGCTATTAGGTCCTCGTATTAGAAAAATTTTAAGTTAATTTGTATTGTTATTTCAATTAAAAATCTTCAACTACAATTTTTGAAACCAAGCTTAGTGAATTGGTTGTCTTATTTCTCCTTTTAGTGGAGGTCGGAGTTCGAGCCCTATGAGAGATGGATTTGGAATCAGGGTTATTGACAGTTTCTGAACCCCAGTTCGGCCCTGCATTTATATAATATTTGCAACCAAAAAAAAAAAACCTAGCCACATGTGACTCTTACCCAAAATTTAAAAGTCAAATTAACAGTAGTTTTTACTATACCAAGCCTGCCTAGTCACCGGTCAAACAATAGATACGGCACATTGCCCTAAGTTACACCCCAAATCCCTTCTTTAGTGTTCTTTTTTCCCCCTCCCTCTCTATTTTAATGGCTAAACTCCAATTTCCTTTGACATTCATGATCCACGAATGTCTATAAATGGAAACCTTAATTCTCAAGTCTTATCCAACTAAACCAGCAAACCAAACGAATCACCAAACACAAAAATGAATACTGCTGCTACTCTCCTCCTTACCCTCTCCGTCTTCCTCTTTTTCTCTCTGCCCACCCCTTCTCTCTCGGCCGAGCGCTGCAACCCGAATGACAAAAAAGTCCTCCTCCAAATCAAACAATCCTTCGGCAACCCCTACCTCTTAGCCTCGTGGGTGCCATCCAACGACTGCTGCGATTGGTACCAGGTGGAATGCGACTCCACCACCAACCGCATCATCTCCCTCACCATCTTTGCCGGAAACCTGTCTGGCCAAATTCCGGCCGCCGTTGGCGATCTCCCATATCTCCAAACCTTAGTTTTTCGAAAGCTCTCGAATCTCACCGGTACCATCCCCTCGGCCGTTGCTAAACTTACTCACCTGACGATGGTCCGGCTCAGCTACACCAACTTAACCGGTCCAGTTCCTACCTTCTTCGCCCAGCTCAAAAACCTAACGTTCCTTGATTTATCGTTCAACGACTTGACCGGTTCAATCCCTCCCGAGCTTGGTCAATTGACGAACCTCGATGCCATTCACTTAGACCGGAACAAACTGACTGGTGTAATCCCCGAGTGGATATTCACCGGAACTGTCCCCGATATTTATCTCTCTCACAACCAACTAACCGGACAAATACCGAAATCTTTTGGCTACTACAACTACACAACGTTGGACTTCTCCCGAAACATGCTTTCCGGCGACCTATCGTTCATGTTTGGGTCGAACAAGACAGTTCAGATTGTCGATTTTTCGCAGAACATGTTCGGATTTAACCTGAGCAACGTGGCCTTCCCGGCAAGCTTGACGTCATTGGATTTGAATCATAACAAGATATTCGGAAGTCTGCCGGAGGAGCTGACCACGCTGGATTTCCAGTACTTGAACGTGAGCTACAACCGGCTGTGCGGGAAGATTCCGGTGGGCGGGAAGTTGCAGAGCTTCGCTGTGACGTCGTATTTCCACAACCGGTGCTTGTGCGGGGCCCCGTTGCCGGCTTGCTAGTATACTCGCCGCAGTTTACGGGATTCTGTTATGCCATAATGGCTTTAATTGTTTGTACCGTAAATTAATACTCCTCCGTTGAAAAGTTGGTTGTGTTTCAATATCATAGTAACTTGTATGCAAGGATTTGTTTTCACGTCACCTTATTACAGATATTTACATCTGTACCCAATAAAATACTCCTAGTATTTGGTATTCATTAAGGGTGGCCCTAATGCCACTGAGTGTTTTTATAGTGCCACGACATTTTTGGGTCTTTGACAATAATAACCTCATTCAATTCATTGACTTTTCCTCTTTACACTTTCTGTACAAGTTACAGCTCTTCCACCGACTACCCACCACCCCCTCTTCTCTCTCTCTCTCCCTCTGAACTGTTTGTCGATCGGAAACGAGAATCCAAACTGTGCCCTCTCTTTTTTCTGCTTGATTCGCAGTCATTAGTTCTCATATCTAGACCACACCTCTTTGCAAAAATAGTAACAAATTCTTGCTGCATTTTTTGTCATCGCGTGTTGGTGATCTTGAATTAAGCACAATACCGTTGCTCGTACCCATCACCGATCACCCAAACTTCTCTATTGAAATTTGTATTTTTTTCTACTGGAAACAAAGAATAGAGAAAGAGTGATCAAATGTGGGTTTAATTGTTGGTTCTACTTCCCGTTGGCGTGGAGAGGCTTTTTCATTGCTTAAAAATTACTGTATAAACAAAAGCTTGTTCTTGCAATCTACTATATTGATGAGATATGTACCGATTTAGAGGAGGAGAGATGGGCTGAGAAAAAAAAAGTCTTCAATTCGGTGATGCGGAGCTGAAAGTGGAGTGAGAAACTGGAATTGAATGAGGAGAGAGAAATGCCAGAGTTTAAGATTATTACTGTCAAAGACCCAAAATTATCGTGGCCCTATCATAAACATTAGTGGCATTAGCGCCACCCTTGATTAAATGCTCCATTAATAATGAAGTCGGCGAGTGGAGTTTAAGAATTTTTTTTTTTTATAAATATTTTGATAAATCAAGTGTTCGGATCATCATAATCTTAAGGATCATGCACTCACCATTCACTGTTGGGGCCCTACTTGAAATCGAAGCAAAAGATTTGATAGTATTTAAGAGATTTCAAACCTGAAAATTCAAGAGGAAACGAACCTCTAAGTCCCACCACTAGGCTAATCCCTTCGCTAATTAGCAGAGTTTGTGACTTGTCAGCTATTGTTGATTAACTTATTGCAAGAAACAAAATCTTCATCATGTCGGCAGCGAAATATCTGAGTTTTTTAGACGAAAGAGAGAGTCTTTTTCATGGAGTTCACGGAGTGATGCAATTTCAGCTATCTATTTGTGCAATCAATGGTTGAGATTCATTTTTAATTATGACTGATTACAATTAATTTTTCTCCGGTAAAGCTCCATAGGCCGAGCTCCTTTTTTGGGTTGACACGTTCCTAACCAAAACACACATTTGTGTATCTCATTTTATCGAGTTGTAACCTTCTCTTTTTTATATTTAATAGAAGCGTCTGTTTAGAATGTTGGAAATGAATCATTTTTATGTTGTATTGTTCTTGAGTGCGGTAGTATTTAATCAAGACGTGCAATTGAACTTGCTTGAGCCTCCCTAAAGCAAGCTGTCAAGTAGGGATCCGGAGTGCTGTAGTGCACCTCCCGCTCAATCCCGCTGTCCATTCCGTCAAGTGGAACAAGAATTGCTCGATCGAGCAACTTAAAATATTGGGTCCAGCAACGTTATCGAGTTTTGGCAACACTACATATATTTTTCAATTAGGTCAAGGTGTGGGCTGCCGCTATATTCATTTTGGAGACCCGGCTTTTGCGATTTTACAGAGTTCCGCTCAAGGATGGGATCAGGGGAGGTCTAGTGGCGGCGACCGCCACGACAAGAATTTTTGAAAATGCAATTATTATGTGTAAGAAAAAATTTTATGCTCAACTTATATAGTTTCGTCACTATTAGATTTTTTTAGTATACATTTCGCCACTGCTAGGATAAAATCCTGATTCCGTCTTTGGTTCCGCTAACACTACATATATTTTCCACTTAGGTAAAAGGCAGTGGCCGCTTTTGATTTTGCAGTGTTCATCTTTAGGATCTGAAAATACTCAGGGAGCATGTGAAGAGGTGCACCGAATATTGCAGCCAATTTGAAAAGCTCGTGGTAATTTTTCCCAACAGATCAAAGGCTATGAATAATCATGAAGGGTATTGAAGATCTATGGATCCGTGGTTTCAATCATTCAACTTCAGGAGGTAAAGTTTATCAACAATCAAACTTTATTTTGCATTCTTTCGTGGAGTTTGAAAGAATTTTTGGAAGGTCTGAGGATTCAGGATTCGGCGATCATGTAAGGGTACGATGACGTGGATTCGACAGGTAAATCTTAGGACTCGTGGTGAGGATACACAGTCAGTATTAAGATTCCTTGTAATCGAATATCTGTTTTAGTGCATGATTCATTCCCGTGATTTTTACCTGATTTTGAGGTTTTCCATGTAAGTTGGTGTTATGTTCTTTGGTTGATTTCATGGTGTGTTTCAGGTCATCTAGTAAAGCGAAATAAGTACTCCTAGCATCACTTTAGAAATTACATCCAGAAAAATTTCATTAACATTCAAATCGTTCAAAAACACTTCGCGATTGGACTTCGTAACTTTTTCTTTACGGAACAACCGTAAAGAAGATTTTCTAGAGACAAAATATGGTATTTGGCTCTATTTTAGTTTACACGTGTTACAAATGACTCATGTTCACCAGGTAGGAGCTGGTGAGGGGTGATCATGATTCATGACTCATGAAAATCAACTTTCCATCCATAATATATTCCATTGTGGAGAAAATTTCCGTCATCCATATGCTTTTTAGCAAGAGATTTAACTACTTTCTATCTTATAATAATCAGCTAACCACAGGGGATTAGGGGGGGAAAAAACATTGATCACTTTGCATGATGTGGATGCTTCATGATCAGATGATTATTTCTTTGAACAACTACCACCCGTTCGATTTTCCAAGAAAAGAAAACCCACACAATTCTCCAGCAGAATGATTTAGTAGTCTTTTTCGCGTGAAAAGTAAAATTTGTTATGTTATTTGTCTCTCACATTGTAAAGAAATTTACAGTCAATTAATTACGTTATAAAGCTCGTCTTTAGAGGAACATGTTGCAAGGCCGAGGGTGTACCGTTATGTTACTGTCTTGTGAAGAACTACACAATTTGCGTTCATATAGATATATATATATACTGATGATCACCATTGCTGCTCTTATTTCGTCGCTCTTCTCGATACACCCATTATTGATCATTTGATTGTATATCAGAACAAACTTTTTAAGCATAGATGTATTCCAAAACATATTAAATTAATCAATGTATGAAAAAACAAGATTTTGATATGATTTAAAATTAGCTAAAAAAAATTAAACGGTTTCGATAATGGAGTGGGCTTGAGAAAGGCCTACAAATGGTTTTTTTTTTTTTATCAACAGCAATTGCATATTTCATTCATGTCCGAAGACAAAGATTACATTCCAAAAATAGGAGTCCATCTTAGACTATATATAGGCTAGAGGCTCTACGACACATAGTGCCGAAAGAGACTGACACTAAGTGCTGGCATAGGGTCCATCTTCAACTTGATAGTGTCTAGAGTATCCAGTGAAAAACCCAGTTCAAACCATAGACACAAAACACTAATGTAATCTTCAGTAACCTCCATGGAATTACTCTGTGAACATGTCGCTAGAGGATCCTATTCTTTAAAGAAAATTATACCATAAAAGAATTTTGTAACTGCACGGTCTTGATTTGACTTATTTTTAGTTGAATGGGAAACTATGTTGTAGTATCAAATTTTACTGTATCAGTCAAACTCCGACAAAACTTTAGTTGTGTATTCGTGTGGATTTCTATACTTCTATTTGAGGAAAAAGAAACTGCACTCCACTAGTAAAACCTTCCCAATCTGGCCTTCAAAGAATAATCCAATAGGACTTTACGTTTATTTCACATAACTTATCACCACGTGTGGAGCTAGAATTATGTTTTGGGGTTCCGAAAGAACAAATTAATTTCCATCCATGGAGGAGGTATTAATTTTACAGTTTGGGGGGTGCCGGTAGTGTAATATTAATTCAATGAGAGGAGTACAATTTGAAATTATTTAGTAGTCTTGGAGTACTGTCATGTGGTGCTCTAAACTATTCCACAACCACACATTCTCATGGGATACACGACAAGTGTATAGACTCCACATAAATATGCGGTTCTAAAATGATTTGAAGCACCACATGGCGGTACTTCCGGACTACTAAATAGTTATCGAGAGAAACCATTTAATAGTTCGGAAGCACCGTCATGTAGTGCTCCAAATCACTTCACGATCACACGTTCTTGTGCGGTCTATGACAAATGTATGAATCGCACATGATAAAACTTTCTTTTATTGATCGAAATAAAAAACTTGGCTCAAGAACTATGTGGTGAAGGCATATATGTCTTTTGACACCTTCTAGACCTTCAAAATGTCTTCCAATACATAAAACAACTATGAAAGAGTTCCATAATTGAACGTTCTTGATATGGCCTAGTCTCAGTTGAAATAAAATTAATTTATCAGTCAAACTCAGATAATATCAAGCCCCTCTCAGACTTTGAAATTAGTTTTGTTTTATTCTATAAAGGTTTGGATTTCCATATGAGGAAAAAGAAACTGCGCACTCCACTAGTAAAACCTTCCCAATCGTCGACAGAACAATTCAACTGTTTCCATGTTAGTAGTGTAACTATGGGGTTTGCCTAATCATGCAAAGTCATCATATATCTAGTGGTGTCCCTCTCAGAATAAATCAGTAGTCCAAAGAACTTTTTGTCTTGTCTGTTTTTTTTTTTTTCTTGCAATATTGTGCACGCAATTAATCCTCACGTTTCTAAAAAGGATGAGAAAAGCTAATCAAGTTGTTACCATCAATATATAATTAATGTATGATATCATCCTAGGGATATAGATTTGGATATGTGGCCAATACAAACTTGCGCAATATTCTAGCGAAATTTTCATCTTTAAGCCGACAAGGTAGAGAGTGACCACGTTTGGAATTGGCCAAGTGGTGTTGACCTGAAATTTAGAAGTTTGTTCCTACCTAAAATCTTAGGTTTGATTATTCTGGCCAACAATTCTTAGGACTACCTCACACCCAAGTGTAAGCGTGTAAAAAGATTGTAGGAGTACATAGTTGTAGGGATTGATTTGAAATGCGTGCAAGCTAACCTAAAATATCTTGCGTTAGAAAAAAAACACCAAAGCAGATGGTATCACCTACTCAAATACTCCTACAATCATTCTAAAGTTACTCTGAAGTCAAAACTGGTTTGTTATTTTGAATTTGTTCACATTAACCTCTTCTGTATCATACTTAATGCTCGCTTACTTACAAGTCAAGTAATCATTAGTTTATCTTTGAGTTAATTTTATTTTTATTGTCTAAACTATACCTGCTTTTTTTTTTCTATCTCGTCCCTCAAGTATTGATATGGCTGTTGATCACATCCTTTCAGTAGTTTTTCTCATCAGTATATGAAGTGGTTTAGAAGATGTCGGTTGAAATCTTAGAGATGCAGTAGACGAAATCAATAAGCGTGGGTCGTACAAAAGAAAACGCTGATAGTTTGGGAGATTAAAGTGTAATTAACCAACCTTATCTTCGATGACTTTGATCTCTACCGGCCTTGCACCCAAAAACAAAATCAAAGGATGATTTGATATACTATATATATCCAGTCAATGGTCCAACTGGATACATCACGTTGATGCAAGAGGATGTGTTTTGATAATTAATACTCGTCAAAGACATGTTTAGCATTAATAATTGTTCTCAGCATGTACTTAGTGAGTATTAATTATCAAAATACGTCCTGCGGTCATTTCCCCCTCTCTCTCTCTCTCTCTCTCCTTCTCTACTTTACTTTTAAAAACCTCACTTAATTAAAACTCAAAACAATTAGGTGCCCTTTCTTTTTAATTTTTTTTAAAAAGAAAGTAATTTCAAACTCAAATATAATAAAAATAAAAAATATTTTTAAAATATTTTTGCACCATTTAAAAGATCTCAATGAGATCTATCAAATAAGATCCATATTGATAGAATTTTTTTTACATAAACATAATTTTTGAGCTTAAAATTACCTTCTTTTTTTAAAAGTTCCTATTCCAAGAAATTGGAATGGGGCCTCAGGGTCTTTTTCCTTCTCTACGTCATGTATTTAAAAGTATATATATTTAAAATAATGTTACGGACATAAATAGAAGTACACAAATTCAAACACATTTGTTTTAGAAACATTTTTCTATTTTTATAATCGGATATTTGAGTCAGTTTATGCGCACCTTGATTAATTTTGAGACCTTAAAGATAACGACCGGACATAAGCTCCAAGAACATTAGATATGTATTGGTCCAATATTTACCATGTACCCTCGTACAATTGACAAGCTATATAAACTTTTGTGTTTTTCAAATTTGCAGGTGGAGTATAATGTAATTGGCCTCCTTTACGTATTCTCGTACACATGGGCATAATTCGATCTTCGTAAGTCTCGTTCCCCTCCCAAGTCTCATAGAATAGTGTAGATTAGAATGAATGAATGATAAAAAAAAATGTACATTTTTTTAAAGTGAATCTCTGCACTTCTAAACGTGGTTTAGCAGTACAGCGTGGGGCTCTATGCCCAAACCTGTTACTACTATTCTTTACTGCATCACAAAATCTATAAATGGAAAGCTTCACATGCCTTGTCAAAGTAAACCAACCAAAAGAACACCAAACGCAAATATGAATACTAGTAATACTCCAACTCTGAGTGCTCTCGCCCTCTCTCTCCTCCTCTTCCTCTCTCTCCCCTCCGACTCCCTCTCCGCCAAACCCCGCTGCCACCCAACAGACAGAAAAACCCTCCTCCAAATCAAAAACTCCTTCAACGACCCAAACCCATCCTTGCCCTCATGGAACCCAGCCATTACCACCGACTGCTGCGAGTGGTATGGCGTCGGCTGCGACCTCACCACCAACCGCGTCACCTCCATCTCCATCTTCTCCACCAACCTCTCCGGCCAAATCCCCGCCTCCATTGCCCTCCTCCCCTCTCTCCAAACCCTTATTCTCCGAAAACTCCCGTACCTCACTGGACCGATCCCCGCCGCCATTGCCCAGCTCTCCAACCTCAACATGCTCCGCCTCAGCTGGACCAACTTATCCGGTCCCGTCCCTTCGTTTCTATCCCAGCTCAAAAACCTGACGTTTCTTGATTTAGCGTTTAATAATTTGAACGGTTCGATCCCCGTCGAGCTCGATCAGTTACCGCAACTCTACGGGATTCACTTGGACCGAAACGAGTTGACCGGTCCAATCCCGGACTGGAATTTTCAGTCCGGGAATGCCCTCGATATTTATCTCTCTCATAACAAATTAACCGGACAGGTACCGAAGTCGTTCAGTTACTATAACTACTCAACGGTGGATTTGTCACGTAACATGCTTTCGGGCAATTTATCATTCATGTTCGGGTTGAACAAAACGGTTCAGATCGTTGATTTCTCGAGGAACTTGTTCGAGTTCAATCTGAGTGACGTGGTGTTTCCGGCGAGCTTGACGTCGTTGGATTTGAATCATAATAAGATATTCGGAAGTCTTCCGGTGGAGCTGACCGCACTGGATTTTCAGTACTTGAATGTGAGCTATAATCGGCTGTGTGGGAAGATTCCGACCGGTGGAAAGTTGCAGAGCTTCGATGTGACGTCGTATTTCCACAACCGGTGCATCTGCGGGAATCCATTGCCGGCTTGCGAATTAGATTAAGCGTTAAATAATGTTACACGTTTGTATAATGTGCCAAACTGCCAGTATGTTTTTTTAATAGTTAGATGTTCGGGTCAGTTTCCGGTTTTGTGCCCATATCAAAATGTAGATGTATCGAAACATACATTTAACACGATAAAAAGTCTACTCCGAATTGCAAGTAACATGTAATGTTTTAGTAGAGATCGATCTATATTTATGCAAAATTCTGGAGTAGTACTGATTGATTTCAACATTTGATGATGAAGCAGGGAAAGTGGGTATTGGTATGCACCTCCATAATAACAAATAATTGGACCCCAATGAAAGTGGATATATTTTCACGTGAACTCATGATTCATTAATAATGCTTTCCAGCTACGGCACGCTGCAAGACAGCAAAACCCCATAAAAAAATCAATAATACTCCTACTATATACATAAAGATTTATTATAAGCAGCCAAAATTAGAGGAACATACAGAGAGAGATCGAGCTAAGTGATCAGCAGTAGTTGTGACTGATTATTGTAGGAAAAATACTTTGTTCTCTCTATAACAAGTTGACTGAATCAAGCCAATACTGAATCCTTTGATCATCTTCTCTTCGAGTGTTCATTTTCCAATCAATTAAGCTGCAATTAATATTCCTAGTGCTCCTACCCTTTGGTTTCAGAAAGGTGGACTGCTTTTGATCCAATTTCAAATGGGAAAATCAAAATGAAATTAGTCAACAGAAAAAGGCCTTGGATTTTGATAAGAGAAAAAATATTATTAACTTGGGAGGATATTACAATAGGTATACCCAACAAGATTGACCATGGCAATGTCAAATTACGAACTCCTCATCCCCAAACAAAATTGTCACGATACCAAAAGAAGGCTTGCTCTTGCTGCTACAGCCTATTGTCCATGGCATACAAGGATTAACAAAAAATTTAACGGCACTGGTAAGTCTCGGCCAGTCAGATCAAGTATGAAGTCATCGATCAGGATCAAGACTTCATACTTACATCCCCGAAGTCCACGAAATTTCAAGATCGTCAATGATTTGAAGACCATAAAATTAGTTTAGTTCTGCGAAACTTGCCAAGGCATCCGATTATACGGAACAAAAAAGGAAACTGGCACGGTGCCACCTCACAATCCATGATGATTCTTCCCGGAAAAATCCTACTCTACATACTATACAAAGGGTGGATTTAAGATAGAAACCGCATATAGGAGTGGGACAGGAAAAATCCGTGTCGTTTGACTACTAAATTAGATACACATGCACATTTTGACAGGTTACATCCCCAAGTCCCATTTTTCCTTCTTTCTTTATGGCAATACTCTGTTATCCTTTGACCATCATCAATTCTATATATGGAAACCTAGCTCCACATGTAAACCAAGGAGCACAAAAAGAAAAAGAAACACCAAGCAGAAACATGAAGAATACTAGTACTAGTTCTCTCCTCACCCTCTCTCTCCTCCTCTTCCTCTCTCTCCCCTCCCCGTCCCTCTCCGCCGAGCGCTGCAACCCGCACGACAAAAAAGTCCTCCTCCAGATCAAACAATCCTTCAACAACCCCTACATTTTGGCCTCGTGGGTCCCGACCTTCGACTGCTGCGATTGGTACGTAGTGGAATGCGACTCCACCACGAACCGCATCAACTCCCTCACCCTCTTCGGAGGCGTCCAAGGCGGCGGCAACCTCTCCGGCCAAATCCCGGCCGCCGTGGGCGATCTCCCGTTTCTCGAAACTCTAATCTTACACAAACTCTCGAACCTCACCGGACCCATCCCGCCTGCCATAGCTAAACTTTCTCACCTCAAAACCCTCTGGCTTAGCTGGACCAACTTAACCGGTCCGGTTCCTTCGTTTTTATCCCAACTCAAAAACCTTACTTTTCTTGATTTATCGTTCAATGACTTAACCGGTTCGATCCCTATGGAGCTTTCATTACTGAAAAATCTCGCTGGGATTCGCTTGGACCGGAACAAACTCACCGGTCCAATCCCAGACTGGAGATTCACAGGAAATGCCCCCGATATCAATCTTTCTCACAACAACTTAACCGGACAGATACCCGAATCGTTTGGCTATTATAACTACACGAGACTCGATTTCTCGCGTAACATGCTTTCGGGTGATTTATCGTTCATGTTCGGGTCAAACAAAACGGTCCAGATTGTCGACTTCTCGCGAAACACGTTCGAGTTCAACATGAGTAACGTGGTTTTTCCGGCGAGCTTGACGTCACTGGATTTGAATCATAATAGGATATTTGGAAGTCTTCCGGCGGGGTTGACGGCACTGGAATTTCAGTTCCTGAATGTGAGCTATAATCGGCTGTGTGGGATGATTCCGATGGGTGGGAAGTTGCAGAGCTTCGACGCGACGTCGTATTTTCACAACCGGTGCTTGTGCGGGGCCCCGTTGACGGCTTGCTAGTGGTTTTCTTGGATTGGAGTTTCCTGGATTCTGTTTTTGCCAGAAAATTAAAGAATGGCTTTTCAATTAAAACGTTGTAATACTTTGGTCCCTATAAATAAGATAAAGTTTCAATTTCGACTTCTGGAAATAATTTGTTTCAATTGAAGTACTTGAACAACGTGAGTTATAATCGGTTGTGTGGGAAGATTCCGACGGGTGGAAAATTGCAGACCTCCGGTGTGACGTCGTATTTCCACAACCAGTGCTTGTGTGGCGCCCCGGCCGCTGCCGGCTTGCTAGTGGAAAGTGAAAGCGCAGCTTTTGGGGATTTTGTATGTCTGCAAATTGAAGTGTAAAAATTTCTTTCTTTATTAATGCCTTGTTCTCTTTCAAATTCAAAAAGAATTTTTTAAAAAATTTCCCATAGATTCCCCCTACTTCAAACATTTCTCTCTCTATCTCTCTCCACTTATTACCTCTACAATTTTTCAAAATTTTTTTTAAAAAGCAAACCAAACAAGGCATAAGAAACTTGTTACGATATGCTTCCAGGGAATGACTTCGGTGTCCCCGGTCATTTTGGGGACACCGTAACTTTTGACATAACAAAACCATTATAAGCATAACCAAATTCGTTAATAGCATAACCAAAATCATTATAAGCATAACCAAAACCATAAGAAGGCATAACTTAGTTGGTTATGCCTTGGTTGATTTTTGGTTATGCCTTGATTGGTTTTTAGTTATACCTTGGTTATGTCATGTTATGATTCTATTATACTTGTAATGATTTTTGTTATGTTTGTAAGGGTTTTGTTATGCCAAAAATTACGGTGTCCCCAAATGACCGGGGACACTATAGCATCATCCATGTTTCCATGTTGCTTTACTAGATGAATTTTGTTCTGGGTTCAATAAAACATTTGGTCTGATCGAATAACTAATTTCACATGCAAGGAGGCTATATAAATTAAGGTGCGAAATATGAAAAAAAATCGTTATGGCATTGGTTAACGAGACCAGAGTAAGGAGTTAAGGATTGCTTGGACCGACCGAGTACAAGAAAGACCGGTTATGGAATCATTTTGACTATCCTTACATTGAATCCATCAAATCACGAAATTGAGAAACATTCGAGGAGATTTCGTTTAGAAAAGAATTCGTACAATCGTACTGCTAAAAAATATACATACCTATCTTTGAAATCTAACCACCTTTTATTTTGACAAAAAAAGCTCTTATCGGCCGGTTTCTGGCACATATTGTCCCTTTAATTTTCGATTCATGGCCTATACTTGACCATTTCGGAATATTAAGGTAATTATAAAAAAAAATTGTCAGTAATTACTTTTAAAAATTCACGATCACTACAAACAATCATATTTCGTATCAACGTTCGATACTCAGATACTTCGGTGTGGTTGAGATTTGAATTGTAATAACATTTACGGGGGATCTTCTAGTGGTCTTGACCAGATTGGATTTGCAGTACTTGGATGTGAGTTGTTATCGGCCACGAGCCAATTTATAAATAGAAAAGGTGGATGAGCAATTAACCATTGAGTTAAAAGACGATCCAGTTGGTAGAGCAAAGTTTCTCTCGTAAATTTCAAGATGCGAGACTTTCCTTCTTGAATTGTTCAGCAACGACGTGGATGACCTAACTGGAGTATTAACCAGACCTGATGTGGAAGGCAGCACAGGGTGTACATTACGACATATCATGAAGTATAAGGTTAGAATTGTTCAAATTAGAGATTTATGGACAAAAGAAGTTCGAGTTAAAGTCGATGGGATATATAAGTACTAGTAATTAAACTTTTTTTATTTTTGTTTTTGTCTATCTAGAGTCCGTTTGATTAACGAGAAAAATATAATAGAAAGTAAAATGAAAGGAAGTGAAGTGAATTTTTTTTCTAGCATCCATTGGTTAGATTAGGTTTTTTAAGAAAATTAGAGTAAATTGTTGTTGATTCTCATAAGAAAATAGATTTTTAAATTTTTTATGCATTTTTGGGAGAAAAAACGAAGCAAGCTCTCTCGCTTTAAAAGGTCAATACGGACAAGTTTGTTTTCTACCATCTTCTAAGATATTCTTGCTAAATAAACATCGAAAAAGTATATTCAATAATTTTTTTCCTTTCTTGCACCATCTACTACTTCCTCCTTTCCACTTTGTTGTGTCTATTTTCTTTTTGACACCTCACAAAAATTGTATATATCTCACATTTTATAATTTTTTTATGATTTTAAAAACTTTGTTTAAAAAAATTAATTGAGATTTATCAAACATGATCCATATTGAATATATAAAATATTATAAATTAAGAGATATAGACAATTTTTTAAGAGGTTCAAAAAAAGAAAACAAGCACAATAAAGTGGGACGAGAGAGTATTATCTTGCACCTCCCAATGCAACGGCGGACCCAGACCCTTAAAAAACAAACATGAACTGACACAAAACCTAACCCGTTTGGATGGAGAATTTGTTTTGGATGGATATAGAATTATGGTGGATTTAAAGGTGGATATATAATGAGATGTGATATATTAAGAAGGGTGACCCCACCTCTTAAGAAGGGTGAAATTGTAATGAGGTGCTTGGAAGATTTTTTGAAAATGAGGATATGAAAGGTATATATGATGGGATTAGATGTCGAATGACTGAATTGCCCCTATTTTAATTTTTGATGCTCAAAATTGGTTTTATTTCAAATTAATTACAATTACTTGATATTTTTCATTTATATATTCTGAAATAAATTACAATTACTCGATATTTTTCATTAACTTTAGAATAAAAAATGTCGTTAAAATAAATTTCATTAGAAATAACTATTATTTTCTGAAAAAAATAAAAAAAACCCCACCAACTCCCCACCACTGCCCCTACCGGCCTACCGCCTACCCATTACTAGTAACTCCCTTTCAAATTTCCAAAAACCCCATTTCAGGGAAAACATACAATGTTTCACTTTCTTTTTAAAAAGAATATAATTTTAAACTCAAATATAATGAAAATAAAAAATAATTTTTTAATTTTTTGGCACCGTTTAAAAGATCTCAATGAGATTTATCAAATAAGATTCATATTGGTAAAAAAATTATTTGCATAAACACATAATTTTTTAGTTTAAAATTATATTCTTTTTCTAAAAGTTCTTTTTTTAAAGGCAAATGCTAACCAGTGCAATGTTAGACCGGATATGTGGGTACAATTGGCCAGCTTTCTAATTCTCTCCGTACTGGACAATGACATTACAAAGCACTTCTAACATGTTTTACAAATTTACCCTTAGTTTTGTAACTAATAACAAAATAACCAATAGCCCAATCAGAAAAACTAATGTGAGCGCCATTTCCCAAGCATTTCCCCCCTTTTTTTCCCTCTTTATTTAGACGCCATTTCCCCTAAACTTCTTTTTCAGCTTTTTCTTCTTCTAAACTCTGTGTTTCTCCCATCTCCTAGACTTGTTTTGATTGACTGGAAGGTCGGAGAACTCTCTATTACACTCGAGGTGCTTCAAAAACTCTTGATTAACCCATCCTACATGGGTCATTTTCCCCTCGTTTTGTCCTTCCCCCTCCATTTCCTTTTTATTTGGAACCCTAGAAATCAAAAATTCGAAGGAGCTTAATCAATGGAAGAAGAATTGTTCCGTTGTGATTCTCCGGTGAGGGTTCCGTCACGGCGAACTGGTTTAGGCATTTGAGGGCGAGACAGTGGCTGATGGCTAGGGTTTTGAGTTCAGACTTGTGGGGTTTCAATAATGGGCATCTATTTCTCCTAGACCAATCGATTTGTTGTCTGATTAGGTAATAATCTCTGCTTGATTTGCTTCCCTTCGGATGTATATTTGCCTCCGGTTTTTTTTTTTTTTCTAGATGAATGGGTGCTGATCGATTCGGTGGTAGATTTGGTTGGTGCAACCTTGGTAGTATCAATGTCTTGATTTCGATTATTGTTGTGTGCGGATGTGTATGTATATATCTGTGTATATATGTGTTTTCTTCTTTAAAAAAAATGGTAGATTTCTAATTTGTAGGATAATGGTGAACTGTGTGAGATTTAGGTATATACTTGTTGTGTTTCAATTATTGACATATTTATATCTCTAATTTGTAGGATAATGGATGGACAACTGTTTTCTTTTGATTTAAATGTGCTTCCAACAGATGAAGATGCAACATTTGTGAAAATGAAACGTAACAGGAACATAATGGTTTATGAAATTTTTGGCGTTGTTCGAATTCTCACTTAATTATGCACTTACAAGTTGATTTATTCGTGGCTTCTGGTGTTGTTCAAGTTCTAAGATACAAGATATTTGGGTTCAGGTGTAGTTCATCTGATTTGTTTAAATTTGGCTTGGAAACTCTGACTTGGACTTGTCAATCACCTCAAAAAGAAAAGCAGTTTGGCCACCCGTTAGCCGGACTAGCGATACAAGTTCGACTCGCATAACTCAATGAGAACTCGTATAACTGTTTAACTTTTCGTGTCGACCCGTTAACATGAAATGACGCGAATAGAATACAACTCTCGATAATTAGCTTGTCGAGACAAACTAATAATTTACAAACTTTTACGCAAAAATAAAAAAAATTGAAAAATTGTAAAACTAACACTATATATAGCAAGACACACTAAAAAATAATTAAGGAAAATCATCTTTCTTGAGGAGCAAAGAAAGGAGTCCCGTATGATACTGTTTGAATAATTAAGGAAAATGATTTTGATATTCGACTTTTTCATAATGACACTCCAAAATTTATTTTTCAGTATAAAAATTATACATAACAAGACACACTAAAAAATAATTTTTGAAATAGCATCATAAAAAATTAGAGTGTCAAAATCATTTTCCATAAACTACTATATTTCTAAAGCTTTAAATAAAAGAGAACTGAAGCCAATTGAACGTCTGCCAAATTTTTCCTATTTTTCCAATTGTGTCCCTCAACTTTTCAGCCACAAGTGTAAACGGCGGGGGTAATTTGGTACATTCGTCTAGGACTTTTTCACTTGGACAAGAGAGAGCCACGTATTAAACCAATTGAAGGGTTTTTTTTCCTCCTCACATCTTCCGAGTTCCCACATCGTCTCTCTCTCTCTCTCTCTCTCTCTCTCTCTCCAGAGCTCATCTCGAATCTTCTTCGATGGACAATCTCTCGATCAAGAACGTCCCCAACCCAGTACGTTTACTCCTCGACCTTCTATCTAATCAGAGTCCTGCTGCCCCGGAAGCTCTTCATTCAACGGAGATGTTGTGCTCGATACTCCTCGGTACACCTTATGCAGGGTTTGTGCTCTTTCTTTGGCAGTTTTTCCTGATCTTTTCTGTTAACTTCTCCTAGAAATCGGTCCTCTTGCAGCTTGTATATAATATCTGGTTTTTTTTCTGAGATGTTTCTAGACAGGAGGAGAGGAGGGAGTTCGTGTGTTTCGGACGGAGCAAGGCGATCGAGTATTTCTGCGGTGTTGTTGCCGACTCAGAACAGTGCCGAGAGGTGAGATTCGTTTCCTTTTAGGCTGCTATTTGTGTACCTTTATTTTGGGCGGAGTATGGTTCGAATTGTTCTTTACATGGTTTGATTCCAATTCTTCCTGCGTTTATATCTTTGGTCCATTGTGAGGGCTTCCTGCAAGTACAAAAACGTATATTTCTTGTCCAATTTGTTCTGTGCATGTGGCCGGCATGAGTTTGGAGGTGTGGTTTGGTTATTGTATTGTAGTCTTTTTACGGGTTCGTGGATGGTTTCCGGAATAGTGTGTGTGAGTTTCCCGGGGATTAATAGTATTTTGAAGTGTTATTTGTGTGGACCTGTTGTGTGAAGCGTGTACATATGGTACGGAAAAAAGCTTGTTTGTTTTCTCTCTTTTGATGGTCCTATTTGTGTGGAGGTTTGCTCGTTCTATAAAAGGAGGAAAATGAATTCTTAAACAATGATCACTATGAAGAAAACATACAAGGGGAAGAATTCATCTGGACAGTAGGTAGGATGGAAAGTCTTAAACTTCTTTGCAGAGCTAACAACATATGCATGATGATTGCGACAACAGTAAAAAATAAAGAAATTTAAAAGCATTCATAAACATCTGTTAAAAGTTTGTAGTTGTACTTTTTCCTTATGCATGAATTTTCCCCATCACTGGTTTTACCAGTTCCTTTTGTATTCTCCGCCTGCAGCAGAATAAATTCTCTCGCTTAATAATAATAACTAGGCTTGTAGTCCAAAATTCATACGCTAAATGTAAAAATTTCCATTTTTGGGAGAGTTTAGATGGACCATATGCATATTCAAGACTCCTACTTTGGTAATGAATGATTTTATTGTTAATAGTTTTAGTTGAGGCACGATATGCCTATGTCTACCAGTCATCTATGTACTGTTACAGGTCTCTGCTTCCTGTTGGAATGTGTAGCTTAGATTATTTTTACTTACTTTTGGTGGAATATGATCTGCAGCTTTGCACAATCTTTGCTGCTGCTACTGCTAGCTCATTTACTGGGGAAACATTGGCTGACAAGTTTGGCAGAACAAAAGCGTTTCAACTGGATGCAATTCCCCTTGCTGTAGGAGCATTTTTGGTATGTCTCTTTGTTTTCAATGACCAGATTGTGCTCTTGCTTTGGTATCAAAACTAACTCATAAATGTTGTCAAATCATGCAGTGCCACAGCCCAAAGTGTACAGACATTAATAAATGGCTGTTTACTTGCTGGAATTGGAATTGGCATCTCCTCTGCTATTGTACCACTTTACATATCTGAGGTATTAACATGTCGTTTTAACTTAAATATTGTTGTTATATTCTGATAGCTGTCATTTTTTGTTGATATTCTTTCCAATAGTTAGATATCTCTAACTAAAATTCGCGGCACGCTTGGATCTATTAGGAAATCCTTTATGGTATGTATTTCTTGCATGATACCTACGTGACGGGAATGTAGCTTTGATGTTTAGGGACATATGAATGTACCAAAGAAGTTTATAGACACCGTTCAAAGGTGCTAAGACTGATACTACATATTTAGTGCATTTTCCTCTACCTGCCAATCTGCTAAAAGTACGGATATATTCAGAAATTCTGCCTAATCAAATGATTGGATAAGCTTGTCCTTAAATATTGATGCATCTCTTGTTAAACAAAAGGGCATAAGGAATGAGGACCAATTTCAGAATACGACCCCTTGGATACTAATAAAATCCTATATATCGTACCCCTTGTTTTTGGATCATCCCATTTTAAGTAACTTTTGAGCGAATTGAGAGAGTTTTTTGTAACCACCACTCTTTCTTTTGTATTCTCTCCTCCCCTTTTATCAGGTGGAGGACAATGTTTGGCATTGCAATTATGCCCTCTGTTCTATTGGCACTAAAAATGGCATTTTCTCCAGAAAGCCCAAGGTGGCTTTATCAGGTTTTCTTCTTGTTAGTCACATTTGGTCGCAAATTTTTGTATGTGTAAGATAAGAGAAGCTAGCTAAGCTATACAAATTTGGTTGCAGCAAGGAAAATTTTCTGAAGCAAAAATGGCAATAAAAAGACTATTTGGAAAGGAAAGAGTAGCTGAGGTAATGAATAACTTCAGTGCGGCAAGTCAAGGGTCCTCAGAACCAGAAGGTGGATGCACATGCAGAATGTGCATTTGAGAATAAAAGTTCAGTGTCGATAATATCTATAATGATACTGGACATACAATGAGATATGCCCTGGATACTTATTTTAATGGCTAGCTCCCATGTTAAGGTTGTCTTTATTGATACCTTAGTGGCTTAGTCACCACACCTGTAAGTTTGACTGCACTTTACTTATGTTGGAATGGTAGAAGGTGATATGCCTCTTACTGCTAAACAAAAGAGAAGGTCAAATTAGTGACTGCCCCTGTAGGTATGTTTCACGTACACCAGTGGTCCAAATTTAATATTGATCTCGATGGTCTGTGTTCTAGCTGTCCTGTGCATGGCTGGTAATGTTGTGGAAACAAAGGGTCGATCATTAGAGGAGATAGAGCGCGCTCTCAACCCAGCAATTTATACACTAAGGCCCGTGAAATCCCCAACTCTCTTTTTCCTTTTTTGGTGGATGCTAATTTTCCAATTTTAAGAGTGAAAATGGCTTCTTCTTTACTTTTATGTTACTTTTTTTTATAAAAAAAAAAAACCTGAAGTCGTTTGTGAATATTTTTGTGATTGGAGTTTGGGAATTCTTAAATACACCCACCTTATATTTGCGAGTCTCATTTCTCAAACAGAAAAGGTGTTGGGAATTGTTTGATGCATGTGGATCCACGTGCACAAAATTCACAGGCATGAGACTCCGCGTGCTAGCACGTGCTGTTCACCTAGTTTTAAATAAAGCAATTGATGATAAGAGAGAATGAAGTGGATTTTTTCAAAGGATTCCTAAGGCTGCAATGGTAGGATAAGGAGAGAGAGGGCGGTCGAAGCAAAAAGAAAGACAAGAGGCTAAAATGGTCATTTGCTGAAATGGGCCAGACTGGAAGTGATGTCTTCTCAAAGTAAATAAAGGAGAAAAGGTTAAAGCATGACACGTGACTGTGTCTTGTACGTTTATAGGGTGCATGTGTGCATCGGTTAGACGGACCGTTTTTTAAAATCCGGAACACCCCCGTCATTTCCATTTTTCCAAACCATTTCCTCTTCCTCTTCCACTTCACTCCCCACCAACGCCACTATCTCTTCCCCTTCAAATTTCCAGAAACCCCACCCACAGTTAACAGATCTGACCTCCCCCAAAGCGTCTCCCGTCCGCCGGCGGTCATCCCGTCAGCCGCCGGCGGCGGCGGTCATCCCCCAGCTGAGTTTTTTTGCTGTAAGATCTCTCTCTCTCTCTCTCTCTCTCTCTCTCTCTCGTTTGTGCACAAAAGGGGGAGGGCACAAGGGTAAATATGCCAGGCTGCTTGGTGAACGACAGGGGTACCCCTAGCGTTAGCAAATCCACCTCTTGGTGGATTTGTAATCCCAACAGCTCAAATCCCCCTTCCATATCCGGCCACACTTTTTCCTTCCAAACACCGGAGATGACAAGGAGGGGGAGATCAAATCCGGGTGCTTCCTATATCCGGCTCCAATTCCCCCGTCCAAACAGGCTGTAAGCCATTCATTTGGCTCCTTCGCATTCCTTTATGTGTCTGGTGATCTATTGCTCTGTTGATTCACAGCGATGGCGCCAAATGAGACGGTACCAACTACCAACATCTATCTTGATTTCATCTTCTCTCTACATATATGTTTTCAATTGGTGGCTTCCTTTCCATCTGTATAAAGTTGATCTTTTTCTTTTCCCACTGTTTATGGAAAAACAAATAACCTAGCAAGCGTATATGCTTCCCTTTGTTTTCCTCTAGGCTAGATAAAATGTGATCAACGAGGGGCCGTGCAGTGCTAGATTCACCTGATGAAATACTTAAGTTGCTTTTGATTTATCTTCTTTGCCAATCACCGATAATTTTCTACTGCCCCACCAAGGGCTAGTGGTTCACAGTCGGGGTTTGCACTGTAAGAGCTTGATTTGGCACCAAAGTCTCCACTGAACTAACTCAAATCTAAGCTTAACATTGATTCAATTCTTTTTTCGTAAAAGTTTGAGTAAATTTGAGCAAAAACGCAATTAAGCGGGGCGGTCCTGTAACTTTCTTTATTTTGCTTTTTTAGACATTTTTATTATTTATAATCGCTTTTTTGAACCAGTAATAGTGATATATTATTGGCCATTGACTGGGATGGACTCCTCGTAACGTCGATGCTGATGCTGATAGTTGTTATCTTGACATGGATTTGGAAGATGATATCACCCATTACATCTCATCGGATAATGCAGAAGGACTGAAGTCCTTGTCACACCGAGATGTAAGAAATGGAATGTACAGTTATTGCCGAACCACTCTGTTGCAGTCTCTGTGCCTTTTTAGTGCCCTGAAATGTGCCACTGCGTCGGTGGATGGTAGTTAGGCATAAGAGTAGATGTAAATAGTGACCAGCTGTTGCATTATGCAGCTAGGTTTTCATCTCCCGAATTAGTTAAGTTATTCCTTCTCTATGGAGCTCGAACTGATGTCCGATACGCTTGAAAAGTTTGGTGGGGCAAAGGAATGCTCCCGCTCGATACAGCACTTTATGCTGCGAGGTGCCCCCTTTTTTCCACGCTGGATTCCTTATCCTGATTTTGGTCCAATGTCGTCTTCTTTTTTTCCTTTCTTACAAATTCTTGCTTCATAATTTGTTGTACTGATTTTGCAGGGAGTTGGTGTACTCATATCAACAAGAGTCTCTTTTCAAGTGGATAGTATTTCTTTGTTTACCATCTTTGGTTTGTTTTTCTGCGAACTATTCCTACTCAAAATTACTTTTGCAACCTCAGGCTCAGACTACAAATTCTTGCATATGAAGTAGATGACAAATAAGGTTTTTTTCTTTAAATCTCTTGTCGCAGAAACCGTCAAAATTCTGTCACTGATTGATGAGGAGGTCAAATTAATGAGAGAATGTAGACATAACTCAGATTCAGCAGAAGATGATGGGTGTGAGCTCTAGTCTGTTGCTTGAAGTTGTTGATAGAGCTGGTCATACTATTGGAGAATATCTGCAGTCCCAACATCCTGATGTATGTATTTCAATACCTTGTATCTTGCTTCCTTTCTTCTCTGCTTAAAGGTGATATATTTGTTAGGCATGACTCTTTTCTTCATCTTTTTTGTGGTACTTAGTTTATAGTGTATACATAGTAAAGAAATTCATGATTTCTTTTGGGATCAGTGCAAGTATTATATTTGTACTCGGTGCGTGTGCTAATTTGAGTTCATATTGTTTCTATGATCTTATCATTAGTACATATTTCTCTTGCTTAGTAGCTTTTAGTTGGTTTCTTTTGGAATTTATACATGCTTGAGAGCTTCTATCCTAGTTGGAAGCAGGCTTCTTACCCCTAAGTCACGGGGTTTTGAGGGCCTCTCCATTTTGCAATATGATCTTGAAACTTAAGGTGGTTCGATTCACCAGAATTTTTGGGGGAAAAATATGAGAGAAATAGAAGGAAATATAAGGAGTGGAAGCTATTTTTTCTACGAATCTTTCTACCAATCCAAGGTCAAAAAAATATCCTAATAGAGAAACGATGGAGGTCTTAGCTTTTTCTTTTGCCAGTAGCATCTTAAGATATGATTTCACATTGGATCCAAAGCAATTTGTTGTAAACTGCATGCTAATTTCCATCTCGAGTTTCTATGGAGGAAATCTGCTCCTCAAGGAAATTTAAGCTCATGTTTGCTTATGTATTGAAAGTAACATTATCCAATGCTTGCGTGCATATACAAATTTGTATGATTTCAAGAGGAATGCATATTTGTTCATCCCAATTAATCATCTGGTGTTAGTTTATAGGTGTGGTGGGAACAATTGGAGAAAGATGTTGCTTTGATCCTTAAGGAAGCAGGGTTTAGATTGGTCGCTGGAGAATTTGAATTTAGCATTAGAGACTGGTTTGGCATAAGTTTTTTGATGTGCTTTTTCTGGATTGTCTTCTTCTCTTTGTATGATTTCATTTATATCTTATCTCTCTTAAGATTTCAGAGTAATTTATCTTCCTTCAATCACCAAGTAAGGCGTGAATACCTTTTTTGGGGGTGACAGGATGAATAATTGTGGTTTTATGAGGACCCCTATCAAGTTCTTGCAGACTCTACCAGGTTATCTACGGAGTTCTAATCAAGTTGTTGTTAGGGCCACATTGGACCCATCCATGCAGTGTAAAACACTTTTGTGAGAAATAAAATTGGGTAAAGAAGAGTCCGTCTATCTCCTTTCTCACCCACCCTTACGATTTTTCCTCTCATTTGCTATTCAAGCACAAGAGAGAATTGTTTTCCTCATAATTTGTTCGCACCTCTCGTGATATCACTTTCAGAAAGTTGGTTGCTACTGATTATAAGATGGTTCTTTTGTTGTTTGTTTAGATAGTTGGAACTGCGTTCATAACGGTGATCACAAGGTGTTTATGGTAGCGATTAGTTTGCAATAAGGGTCTTTTTCATTTTGTTAACTATTTCAAGCTTTGTTTCTGCAAGTAATTAGGGTCATAGTTTGAAATATCAGTGTGGGTACCGATACCCGATATGGCTGATATTGCAGCGAATGAAAATCACACACATTGGTGATACGTAATGGTATCGGCCGATAGGTAATGGTGGGCTCGGTCCGATACGGGCTGTTATGGACGAAATATGGCCAAAATCTTTTATGTGCATATGTTTTCTTTGCATAATTGAAGGAAACGGAGTAAAAAACGACATTATTGGACCTTGGAATCAATAAAGCATCAAGTTTATTGACTGATTTGATGGTTTCAGAGATTCTTTGTCTAGTGCTTTCAGAGATGTTGGTGGTGAATATTCACTCCGCTTGGTTCACTATTTTGAGAGTAACTTTTACTCTCGGCACAGTTTTCAATAAATTTATCTCTCTATCTCTCTCCACTCATTACCACTCAACTCTCAAAATTAACTTTCTAAAACCTCAACCAAACAAAGTGATTATGTTATGTGTTTTCCCATTAGTACTTAAGTAGATATTTATCAGTCGTGTTGTGAGAGACTTTGGACTAATAGATTTGCATGGTTTGTTATATGTCAAAATAATTTAGCATACTATATGCGTTTATCATTCTTTTTAGCATGCAATGATGTAAATCTATACTCCATGACATTAAATTGAATCCTCATCAATTCAGAACACATAACTTCATATAAAATTAATCTCAAAACTTCGGTGGCATGCAATGATGTAAATCTATTCTCTCATCTCTGACTCTTCCCAGGAAAAACCCTCCATGTTTCAATTCTTCAACGGTTTGGAATTTTCTGTACACGGCTGTCTCGTTCAGGAAGTTGAGGTGGCTGTCTCGAGGTTTGTATCTTTAAGCAATTTTATTTGATCTTTTGCAATTTGATATAGTACATGATGTTACTCTAAGTTTCTAATACTGTTTTCTTTTTGCAGGTCGAATTTCTAGGTTTTATTCTTCATTGACCTCAGAATAGATTAGAATAGAGATTGAGAGAACAATTTGATTGAGATTATTTGCCTAAACTTGAAATTTTGTACAAACAAAAAAAGGCAGGAGATGTTACTTTAATATCCGTTAAAGAGTTTTTTGATATTATTTTTAAAATTAACGAAAGAGAATGTAAGATTTTATATGATTATATGAAGAAAAAATGTTTTAGGGTTCAAAAAGATTGCATTTTAACTCCTTCACTCGATTCCCTTATAGCTAGAGTCACGTGGTTTCCCCCTCCTACAGAGTTTGTTAAGTTTAACACAAATGCAAATCTTTGATTAGAAGTCAGGGAGAAGTGCCGGAGCGATAGGTAACTATAGAGGTGTGTTGGGCATGGTGTTGTCTAAGTTTAAAAATATAGGGGAAGGACTATCAAAAGCGAAGGTGGAGGCGTTAGAATTAGGTATGTTTGTCGAGTCAAGATTAGGTGTTGGGAGAGTTATTTTTGAAGTAGACAATGGTGAGATCGGAAGCTACTAGAGAAGCTGCCGAGATATCCCAAATTTTTTCTTGGGGTTCATGTTAGTAAATTATCATCTTATTTCAATATGTATTTAGTTAGCAAAATGGAATTTGATAGAATATTTAATTTCAGGGATTTTTGTATCAATTTATTTGAGGATTATGACGTAAATCCTATCCTATGTGAGGCCAATCAAATGGCTGATGTGCTCGCTGTGTTGTATTCTGCAGATAAATCCGTATAGTCATTTCTACATTTTCCGTCTTATTATTGCTTTCACGAAGCACTATATGAATAGAAATAGATACATCTTCTTTAGACGTCTTCCAAAAAAGCAATGTAACAAAACTATTATGAATGTTTAGGGCGAATGTGTGGACTTTCTAAACATTCATAATAGTTATGTTACCTTGCTTTTTTGGACGATGTCCGAAGAAGATGTATCTATTTTTATCCATGTAGTGCTTCGTGAAAGCAATGATAAGACGGGAAATGTAGCAATGACTATATGATTTTTCTCCAGAATACAACATGAGCACATTAGCCACTTGATTGGCCTCACGTAGGATAGGATTTACGTCATAATTCTCAAATAAATTGATAGGAAAATCCCTGAAATTAAATATTTTATCAAATTCCATTTTGCTAACTAAATACTTATTGAGATATAAGATAATAATTTACTTACATGAACTTCACGAAAAAATCTGGGATGTCTTGGCAGCTTCTCATGTAGCTTCCGACCTCACCATTGTCTACTTCAAAATAACTATCCCAACACCTAATCTTGACCCGACAAACATACCTAATTCTAATGTCTCCACCTCCGCTTCTAATGGCCCTTTTATATTTTTAAACTCAGACAACGCCATTCTCAACACACCTCTATAACTACCTAACACTACCACTCCAGCACTCTTCCCTGACTTCTCATCAAAACTTGCATCCGTGTTAATCTTAACAAACTCTGTAGGAGGGGGAAACCACGTGATTCTAGCTATATAGGGGAATCGAGTAAATGAGTTAAAATGCAATCTTTTTGAATCCTAAGACGTTTTTTCTTCATATAATCATAAAAAATCTTTCGTTCTCTTTCGTTAATTTTAAAAATAATATCAAAAAACTCTTTAACAGATATTAAAGTAACATCTCCTTTCTTTTGTTGTTTGTACAAAATTTTAAGTTCAGGCGAATAATCTCTATGAAATTGTTCTCTCAATTTCTGTTCTAATATCTCTTCTGAGGTCAAAGAAGAACAAAACTTTCCAATCCTAGCGATCTTACTCATTTCTCAATGTTTAGGGCGAATGTGTGAACTCGCATTCTTTGCTATAAAAATATGAACTTCTGCTCTCCTTTTTCCCTCGGTGGGACATACACATAAATGGAATTGTGTGAAGCTTGTCTTCAATATAGAGGGATTTTTCTCCAGGAATTGTTCAAATAGCTTACTAGATATAGATGTGGAAGGATTTTCAAAACTGGAGATGCCCAACTGATAAGCTTCGAGCCATTCTTGGGGGAAATCTGTGTTTCTGGTCTCCGCTGCTGTTGCATTATGCAGCTAGGTTTTCATCTCCCGAATTAGTTAAGTTATTCCTTTGCGATGGAGCTCGAACCGATGTCCCATTTGCTAGAAAAGTTTGGTGGGACAAAGGAATGCTCCCACCCAATTCAGCACTTTATGCTGCGAGGTGACCCCCTTTTTTCCACGCTGGATTACTTATGCTGATTTTGGCCCGATGTCTTCCACCCCCTCCCAAATTCTTACTTCATAATTTATTGTACTGATTTTGCAAGGAGGCGGTGACCGCGTATCAACGAAAGTCTCTTTTCAAGTGGATAGTATCACTTTTTCTACCATCTTTGGTTTGTTTTCCTGCAAACTTATCATACTTTTTCTACCTCAGTCTACAAATGCTTGCATATGAAGTAGATGACAAACAAGGTTTTTTCTTTAAATCTCTTGTCGCAGAAACAGTCATTGGCTGTTAATAAATTGCTCGTGGAGTCATCCAACAACATTGAAGAGTTTGCTTACCATTATGCCATGGAAGGAAAGCTCGTTGAGTTGGCTGTCTTGCTGATTTTTGCTCGTGAAAAAGTTTTGAATGGAAGAATGATGATCCCTCAATGCATTAGGAATCAAATTCTGTCACTGATTGATGAGGAGGTCAAATTAATGCGAGAATGTAAACAGAGAGAATTAACTCAGATTCATCAGAAGATGATGGGTATGAGTTCGACAGTTCTGTTGCTTGAAGTTTTTGAGAATATTTGCAGTCGCAACAGCTTGATGTATGTATTGGAGAATATTTGTAGTCACAACAGCCTGATGTATGTATTTTGATACCTTGTATCGTGCTTCCTTTCTTCACTGCTTAAAGATGATATGTTTGTTACGCATGACTCTTTTCTTCATCTTTTTTGTTAATCGTTGGTACTTAGTCTATAAATAGTATAGAAATTCACTATTCCTTTTGGAATCAATGCAAATATTGTATTGGTACTCAGTGCTTGCGCTTATTTGAGTTAATATTTTTCCCTTTGTCTTATCATTACTAAAGTAAATATTTCTCTTGCTTAGTAGCTTTTTTTTGTGTGTGGAAATTATATGCTTTAGAGGTTCTATCCTAGTTGGATGCAGGCTTCTTTTTCGATGGGAGTGAGGGTCCTAGGAGGTTCTTGCTTGGGAGCGTGGGAGCAAGGTTTGAGGGCTCTCCATTTGGCAATATGATCTCGAAACCTAAGGTGGTTGTATTCACAGGAATTTTTCTTGGAAGAATAGGAGAGAAATAGAAGGAAATTTAAGGTGCAGTGAAAGCTATTTTTTCATCCTTTCTTTTTTGCCCTAGTATCTACGAATCTTTCTGCCAATCGGGGGGGGGGGGGGGAGGAACCCTAACAGAGAAGAGGAGAAGAGGGGGAGGAACCCTAACAGAGAAGAGGAGAAGAGATGGAGTTCGTAGCTTTTCTTTTGCCTCAGAATTGTGGTGATCGGATTTGATCATTAGAACTAGGCCCGTCATTTGGTTCGGTCTCTAGTGCTCCATTCATCCTCTGCCTCTGCGTGACCTACAAGAAGTCGAATGACTATGAAAAGCCGGTTGACTCTCCGATGATCAAATCAGTATGGGAAGGAGAAGGTAAGTCTGAGTTGGGGTGAAATGGCATACCTCTTTAGATTTGCTTCCCTTTCCTTATATAGGCCTCGCTTGACTTGCTCACCAAGTAACCGCGTGGAGGGTATGCTCGGGTGATCACCTTGAGTGACGTCACATACGACACACTGGATAAGGCAATCATGGAGCACATAGCCAGAGCTAGCCGCAATCATGACCCACGTGCTGTAACGTCTTGGCCTGCGTCATGATGATGCACATGGCTAAGCGGTTAGGTGCACATGGACAAGGTGTCCCTGTTGAGTTGCGAGATCCGAGTGTGTTATCCCCGAACGATTTTGTAGGACACTGAGCTATGTGTGCTACTGAGAAATGCTACTGCCTACCGGCCGAGTGAAGTGACCCCGAGCTGCAAGGCCCTTCCTGGCAGAGCGGTGTGGTCACGCTTGAGGAGTATGGCTTGGCATGGTCCGAGCCACGTAATTTAGGCCACTACAAGAACCTTAAGATATGATTTCACATGGGATCCAAAGCAAGTTGTTGTAAACTGCATGTTAATTTCCATCTCGAGTTTCTATGGAGGAAGATCTCAGCTCCTCAACAAGCTTTAATCTCATGTTTGCTAATGTATTAAAAGTAACATTAACAAATGCTTGTGTGCATATTAAAATTTGTATGAGTTCATGAGGAATGCATAATTGTTCATCCCAATTAATCATCTGGTGTTAGTTTATAGGTGTGGTGGGAACAATTGGAGAAAGATGTTTCTTTGATCCTTAAGGAAGCAGGGTTTAGATTGGTCGCTGGAGAATTTGAATTTAGCATTAGAGACTGGTTTGGCATAAGTTTTTTGATGTGCTTTTTCTGGATTGTCTTCTTCTCTTTATATGATTTCATTTATCTTATCTCTCTTAAGATTATAGAGTAATTTATCCTCCTTCAATCACCAAGTAAGGCGTGAATACCTTTTTTGGCGGTGACAGGATGAATAATTGTGGTTTTATGAGGACCCCAATCAAGTTCTTGCATACTCTACGGAGTTCTAATCAAGTTGTTGTTCCTTCTGCTTCCTAAGTAATTATGAGTAATTAAATGGTGTGTGAGCTTCAGACATTTTTTCCTACAATAGATAGATCGTCTCAATTCATAATTCCACAATCGCCCAGATTGCCCTTGATGTAGCCAACAAATGTGTCTTTGCCCCAAAGGGTTAGGAAATTAACATATACCATGTTATTTGTTATTGTCCAAGTGTTTCTAGGAATCTTGTTTTTAAATTTATGAAAGTTGTTGACTATTTTTACGGACAACTAGAAGCGAAGTGTTTTCATGAATACGGACATTTCAGTTTGGTCGTTAAATCTGTTTTTATCTCTTGTCCGAGCACAAAGCAACATCTTGTGGTGTTTGGTCATTGCCCATGACCTCCGTTTTTTGCGGAACCCATGCTTTATTCACTATGGAGACTAATCAATTCCCAAATTCCATTTTTGGTGGTACAAGTTTTGATGCTCAAGTAAAGAAGGGAAATAAGGCAATGGAGCAGAATATGCCCAAATGTCTGTCAAGGGAGAAGTTAGCGTATATTGCAATGCTGGTCAAGAGGGGTCTAAGAAGTTCATTGTTCTTGTAGACTGCCCTTTTTCGAGGTATCGCTGATTTCTTTTTTAGCCTTCTTGTTCTTTTACTTTGAGGTTCAACATTAAAATTCAACAACACTTGTTGATGCACAAGTATACCTTAGTTGTTGTCTGGCTGCTGAAGAAGTGTAAAACCATACTAAGCCACAAAAAAACCAGCACTGAAATACCAGAAAATAGCTGAGAAACTAAGGTAGAGTTGGAGCTAGATCATAAGAGAAATAAGACTCTAGGGTTACAGCCCAATGTTTCTGGACACGAGAGAAATCAGAGTGGTTCATTTGAAAGAGTGGAACCTCTGAACTAGACAACCTACATAAATTCTCAAGGTCGTGAGTGTATCAAGTATTCTAGTATTCTCAAGTCACATCTTTGGGCCAAAGGAACCAAGATGATGTTCTCAAATTGTAACTAAAGGAGTTAATTTTTTCGTTATCTTTTCGCAAGGCAGCATGTGATGATACTCTTTCTACTTCCATTTCTGTTACGTATGTGAAACCCTTTAATTGTTCTATATTGTATTGATCTGTGCAGGGAAGGACTAGATGATCCTTGGGCCGAAACAAGGGGCTGGGTCCACAACCTAATTCAGGTTGTTCTACCATACTAAGCCCAATCCAAGTTTCGGCTGAGCAAATGAAGAGCCAGCAAGCTAGGGGTCTGAAGCGAAGCCCAACTCTTGGCATTGCAAGGCAAGCCCAGCTCCTGGCATGCAAGGCATTGCAAGGCCCAGATTGTCGACTTTTCGCGAAACACGATCGAGTTCAACATGAGTAATGTGGTTTTTCCGGCGGGCTTTGACGTCGTTGGATTTGAATCATTATAGGATACTTGTAAGTCTTCCGGCGGGGTTGACGGCGCTGGAATTTCAGTTCCATGTGAGCTATAATCAGCTGTGTGGGAAGATTCCAATGGGTGGGAAATTGCAGAGCTTCGACGCGATGTCGTATTTTCACAACCTTGTGTGGGGCCCCGTTGATGACTTGCTAGTGGATTTCTTGGAGTTTCCTGGATTCAGTTTTTGCCAGAATTAAAAAGTTGTAACTGGTTTAACTAATCAGCTACTTTGGTCCCTAATGATAAGATAAAGTTTCAATTTGGACTTCTTTTTTTTCCACCAACCAAAAAATGCTGATATTATATAATAAAACAGTATAATAAAATGGACACTACCGGTCCGAAATACAAGAAAAAACAAAAACAAAACAACAAAACAAAAAAAAATTGAAAGAAAAAAAGTAAAAAAACCCGCATGGAATCACGACCCAGGAGCCGGATTTGTCGAACACACTCGTGAATAGGGGTTGGAGAGGCCGAAGTTGAGAGGCCAGGTGTGAACACGGAGCAAACCCTCTTGGATGACGCACCGCTCTAACTCGAACTCTTCCCGTCGCAGACTGGAGGCAGAAGCTGCTGCAGACGCTGTCTTCGTCGCCGGTACGCTGATTCCAAGAAAAACCGGATCTGGAATTTGGACTTCTGAAAATAGTAATTTGTTCACATTGGTATCCTTATGTACAGAAGATTTCATTTCGATCTTTACCGTTACCATCAACTTCTTGACGGTTTTTAACGTGGCAGAGTCGGTCTTGGGCTAAATTATTGTTGCGGCCGCTTAAACGCAATAAGGATTCATCAATAGGAAAAGATGAAAAGTATCAAGTTAGGCATACAACATTCTAACTATGTTGGCACATATACATTAAGATATTTCTAAGGCAGAGCCATTAATTTGGCAACCGAAACCATAGTTTGGCTTCAATACCAAAAGTCTCTTTTCCAGAGGGGAGGTGATGCAAGGCGTGTATGAATTACGGAATAATCATGCAACAAGAAAATCACAAATGATAGAAGTTAGAGAAAACGCTCTCTAGACTTTTTAAATTTTAATAGTAATTAACAACTGTCTTGCCCAGAAGGCTTACAACTTATTAAATAGTTGAGAAAATCCTAACCCTAATTGATTCGTCCCAAACCGGAAACCGAATCAATTAATGACGAAAATTACCAAAAACGAAAAAATTCAGAATAATAGCAAACTAGAAAATAGAGAAAATTCTAAGACTTCTCCCAAAAGAACGGCTTAATTCGGATTTTTCTAGCCTAAGTTATAAGCAAGTCAAATATTTCCTCAAACGGCAAATTTAGGCTTTCAGGACCCTAAACGGCTAAAAAACACATGGCCTTGACCATTGGGCTGTTTAGGATCGAACCCATATGGGCCCGTCGCTTAACTCCACAGTCGCATATTTACGGTTTTGCCAGACTTAAAATGTCTAAGATACTTCTCCACTATGGCATCTACATCATCCTCCCCATCTAAAAAGAAAATCGCCCTCGAATTTGCATCTTCATCGGATGATCTATCACCCCAGAATGGAATCAGATGCTTGACATTGAACACGTGGGCAGTACGAACATGACTGGAAAGCTTCAAATGGTAGGCATTCGGGTTGATCTTCTCAATAATCTCAACGGGACCAATCTTTTGTGCCTTGAGCTTGTTATACTCCTGATGTAGAACACGTGGTGGCCCAATTCCATGATCAACTGGACCGAACCAAGCTCCGGAAGTCCAAACGGTGTTTAATTTCAGATTACCCAAATTGGCTAAATTCGGGTAATCTCGGAATAGGCCCAAACTTGGTGGGCTGACTTATTTTCGCGCTCCGGTCCATACTCATCAACCTTAGGGTTGATGATGAACGGTGTTTTTAGGCCTAATTCCTTCGTTTAGGCTTTTAATTGCATTATTTTGCCGTTTTAGGAAATATTTGTTTCGTTAATAACTCTTAGATCGTATTTCCTTTTAAGTTGATTCTTTTTGGGAAAGTTTTGTTTTTCTTTCCCGTTTTCAATTTTAGGAAAAGCCCCAAATTATGAGACTTTTTATTTTTCAAGTTTATTTTTAGGGTTTCTAGGGTTTCAGCCTTTATAAAGAGTTGTAACCTGATGTTTTTAATAACTTTTCAGCTTTAATTAATAATATTGCAGAGATTTTCTCTTTCATTCTTGTGCGCAAGAATTGCTCATTGCGACGGGTTGTTTATCTCGTTTGAATTAGTACGCTAACTAATCTCTTATGAATTCTACCGCCGCGTCAACTCCCCCTCTGGCGAAGACAAACACTCATCATTTTTTTTTAACAGCAAATATTCTTTATCTTAATATGCAGTGTAGATGTTCTAAGTTTCGGAACAGCAATCGAACCATATGAATCACATAACACATGTTGCATCAAACTAAACCAAAATATGTATAAATTTATTTTCTCCGAATGAAAAATAACTAGATAAAAAACTCAACAACTAATATTACAAAAATGGTTTATGATCTGAAATGCCTGCCAACCACTACAGCCAATGTTTCAATAAACCCGTCGATAGGGTTGTGTTCATGCACTTTCATGACAATCTACCAATGGTCAAAATCGATCCCATGTATAGTTTCATCGTAGCTTCATCCTGATATCCACTCTTTTGGGCAATTGACGGAGCCAAAAAGAGGAAACATATGACCTGTGAACAACCAATCTCGGCTTTGTCATCCTCTTCCTCCTACCTCAACCAATCTCGGCTTTGGCATGTTTTCCTTGCTCAAAACATGTCACAGAATGACCATGCTTCTCACCCTCAACACGCCCTTATTACTGTCCTTCCAAACCCACCTTCACCGATTCCTTCAACGCATCACAAATGTGATGTCTGCAGAGGAATTTGCTTTTGATTCATTTACCATTGCTCCCCCTGAAACTATGATATCGATATGAAATGTGCTTTGTTGGTGCTAAGCATCCAACATGAGCATTGAGCACACAAGTCACGCATGCCAATTGATCCCCTTGCAAAATGAATCGATGTTCTTGTGTGACGCTTGCGGTATAAAATTTTTGTATCTTAAAAATGCAGTAACTCACAAATTACGAATGCAGTAACTCACAAATTACGAACCCTAATTTCCATTTGCATACGAAATAAAATTCAGTCCAAAATGCACCCGTTAATGAGGAGGATGTCGTAATACATAGTGAAATAGAAAGTTTGCTCCTCCAAAATCTATCAGACCGAAGAGGAAATTAAAATGCAGAATCTTGGAACAATGAACTGATTGGTGTCCAAAACTTGTGTACGCACATAGACAGGATAGGGGGTAGGAGTTCCTCATGTACCTCATCAATTCGACCCAGCCCATTATAGGTCAAAATTAACAAAATAGCACGAGGCCCGTACTTGAAAAGGACTCAACTTCTTTGCAGACTGGGTTTGTAGTAATTGCCCGAACTATGAAGTAGTCGCATCTTGACTATCAATAACTAATGGTCCAGATTTATGAAAAACACTTTTGGGGGACTGCCATCGCTGTCATCTGCAGTCTGCCCGATTCTGAAGATTAAGAAGAAACAAACTTTCAGCAAGATTTGATTCATTTGAATATGAGTTAGTGGAATGAAACTGGAAACCGAGAATGTCATATGCAAAACAGAGAACAGAAAAATGTTAACCAGGATACAGAAATAAAGAGAAAACATAGTACAAAATAATCATGGAGGAAAAGTAAGATTGACAATAAACCTGAAGCAAAAGATGGCTAGTAAATTTTTTTTTTTTGATTGGCAAAAGGTGGCTCATTGTTCAGCATCTCATAATTTGCCTCTTTGTTCATCTGCTATCGCCAAACAGTCTTCAATTCGTTGCATGATCTGATTTTGAAATTTGTGAGACTTTGCAGCCGCTGGTTCGAAGATAGAACGCTTTTAAGCTTCGGGCAACTCTCGAGGATCAAAGTATCAAGCTGCTCGCTTCCAATGTTAATGCTCTTCAAATCAACAACATTTGAAATGCACAAGGTCTGCAAGCTTTCTGCAAATCTTATAGTGTCTTCCAACTTCTGCAGTTTCGGGCACTCCCATACTGTTAGAGTTTGTAGGGATGGTAATCCGCATTCTATCTTCTTGAACTCTGGAAGCTCCCACAGATACAGCTTCTCCAAGTTTCGTAATTCAGGCTCTGGCGATTTTTCTTTAATATCAAATATGCTCACCAATTTATCGCAAAATCTGACATGAAGAACTCTTAGGTTTTCTGGCAGCTGGGATGAAGAAAAAAGAGTCGAAAGCTTTGGACAACAATCAAGATATAGACAAGTAAGTTTCTGAAAAGCCGGACCACCGTGCGTCGTTAGTAAATTAATAGCATTTGAAACCCCGAGAAACTCTAATTTAGTCCCCAGTTCAGCAATATCGTCTTCCTTCCCTGTGTCAAAAACACCCTCCATTTCCGTGCATCCCTCTATCCAACAGCCTGTCATTGCCTTGAGACTAGAAACACCAATATCGGACAAACACTTGATGAAAGTGTTATTAACAAAAAATATGCAGTCAGCAATGGAGAGCACATCCTCAATGCCCTTGGGGAAAAGGTCAAATCCCCGGATCTCTAGTGATCGTTGCTCTTTAAAATGACAAAATTCTGCAGCCTGGTAGCGGATATCTCTGAAAACGCATTCTTTGCTATAAAAATATGAACTTCTGCTCTCCTTTTCCCCCTCAGTGGGACATACACATAAATGGAATCGTGTGAAGCTTGCCTCCAATATAGAGGGATTTTTCTCCAGGAATTGTACGAATAGCTTACTAGATACAGATGTGGAAGGATTTTCAAAACTGGAGATGCCCCACTGATGAGGTTCGAGCCCTTCTTGGGGGAAATCTGTGTTTCTGCTCTCTGCTGCTTGAGTATTTTCCATGTTTGGAATATCAAGGAATTCAAGATTAGTCAAGTTTGAGATTCCATAGGGAAGCTGATCAACTTTAGCCCCCAACAGATCAAGCATCTCCATTTGCAAAAACCCTTCCAAATTTGGGCATCCCGTAAGGAGGAGTTTCCTGAGGTTGGTAAAACTATCCATCAGTGGTAAACAAGTGATTGCTGTTCCAGAAAGATCCAAAACCTCGAGCGTTGTCAACTCTTCCAAATTCGGCACCCTTTGTAAGCGCTGACAACCCCTTAGATATAGTTGACGAAGGCTTTTGAGGTTTGACATGGACGATAACTCCACAACCTGGGTTTCAGAGAGGTCAAGAATCCGAAGTTGGCTCATGTGCTCCAAAAATCCAGCTCCCATTTCCTTCAAACAGTTAATACCACACAAATTTAGCTCCTCAAGATTTGACAATGTTTCTAGTGCTGGAATTTTTTCCAACCGAGTACATCCTGTAAGTGAGAGCATTGAGAGGTTGCCAAGATTTAAAAGGGAAGGCAGGAATTTGATGCGAGTCTTAGAGAGGTCAAGATGCTCAAGGCAGGACATGTGCTCAAAGGACTCATCTTTGATTTCTATCAAAGAATTGCAGCCCGATAAAAGTAGCTGACGGAGGTGAGAAGCATTGGAAAGGGATGGAAGACTTTGTATGCTAGTTTCCGAAAGGTTGAGAATTTGAAGAGAATCCAGTTTGCTAAAGAATTTGTCTTCAATTTCAACCAGACTTGTGGCACCTGAAAGATCAAGTACCTCGAGGTTTTGAAGTGTTCTGGTGCATGTCAGTTTTTGTATCTCAGAGCAACGTTTTAGAAAGAGATAACAAGGATTCATTGAAGAAGGAAGATCCCGTAAACGAGTCTCAGATAGATCTAGAATTTTAATGCCTGTAGGAAGTCCTGGTGAAAGCTCATGGAATTCTGTAAAATTTATAGCTCCTGAAAGATCGAGAACTTGGAGACTACGAAGTGAGTGAGTTCTACGAAATCTTTCTAAGTGTTTACAGCCACTTAGTGAGAAATGAGTAAGCTCTTTAAGATCGGAAAGTTTTGGCACCAATGTAATAGAGGTAAGCGAAAGATTAAGCGTTTGAAGATGTGGAGTGTGGTTAAAGGCTTTGTCTTCAAATTTTGTCAAAGCCGTAGCGCCAGAAACATCGAGTACCAAAAGTTTTTTAAAATTTTTCAGACTGTTTAGGGTTTGAAAGCAAGAACACCCTCTGAGTATGAGCCAGCGTAATTCTGTAAGATTGTAAATGGACAAAGGTAGAGGATTGAGCTTAAGTTCGGATAAATGCAGGCTTTCGAGTTTGGGCATATGATTGAAAAAATCATCTGGAATTTTCTTCAAAGAGCTAGCATTGGATATCTCAAGAACAGTCAAATTTTTGAAATCAAACTTGTTGTCGATCTTCACCAAAAAATCACAACTTCTGAGCACAAGCACAACAAGCTTGTGCAAGTCATTCAAGAGTTGGGGCAGTGATTCGAAGGTTGGGTTGAAAATGGCAAGAACTTGAAGTTCTTCTCGTAGTTCCTGCTTTGACAGGTAGAAACAATCCAGGATTTCCCAACAATTGCAACCATCAAGGAAAAGTGTCGATAATTTCAGCCCCTTCATGCCTTTGCAAATTGATTTCACCATTCCATCTATATACGTGAGTCTACCGAATCCTTCCCAGTTGCCAACCGTAAACAGATCAGCCAACCCAAGACTTGCTCTCCCTCCAAATCCATAGTGATCTAAGTCTTCCAAACGGTTAGTTCCACTGCCCACTGTAACAAAGCCACCCTCCAAGTTTCTGATCACCTGACAATCCACAAGCTCAATGAGAACAGAATGACCCTTCTCATATGCCTTCTCAAGACAGTCGATGTGTCCGAGATATCCTTCCAAAATCCAGTGTGCTATCAACTCATTGTAATGGATGCTTTTTCCGTGGCCCAGAAAGAAGTGACTCTGTTGTCGACAGCAGTCAATTATGATGCTCCTAGGCAACACAAGATCATACCCATTGCATAGAAGCTGGTTTAGATTATAGCATTCCTCAGTAGATGCTTCTTCCAAAGCCCTCTTAAGCATCCCAACCCCACAGCCATGTTGGATAAAATAACTAAAGGTTTTTGCCATCAAGATAATTGAACCAGGCATATGTTTCGTCTTTTGAATGAAGGCTTCACCTAATGACTTGATGGCTGGAACATCATACACCCTTCTCCCAACCCTTTCTTCCAATAAGTACAGTGACTCTGCCTCAGTCAAAGGCTCTACCCGTATAACTCCGGTTCCTGTGGAAGCATTCACCCTAGTGATTATAACCTTGTATGAGCTTTGGTTGTCGAGATTCAGCATTGTTTTCAAATTGGATATTATGTGTTCTTCATTCATTTTCATTCCTTCGTCATCCAAAATTAGGTCTTCTGATTCAGATACTATCTCTTCCTCAATCTGAGGGCTTTCCAATTCCAATGTTTCCTGTTCGACATCCATTTTGTTTTTCCCCTTATAATCCAAAATTAGAAGAAGCTTTTTTCTCGCAACAGATTTGGCTATCATCTCTTGTATGTTTTCATTGTTTTTCGCCTTCTCTGGCTCCTCAACATCATCCCCACCATCCCACTCATCATCAAGGGGAAGCAAACATAATTGACGAGCAATACTCTCACGAACAGCAGCCTCGTTATATTTGCTATTGAGGAATACCCAGAGAACGATCTCAAACAAACCTTCTTTCTTTGCATCCACACTTACCAGTTTAGCCGTCCATGTTTTCCCCACTCCAGAATCCCCAGTAAGAGTAATTTTCTTTACACTTTCATCACTTAATAGCTTGAAGATAGCTTCCTTCCGCTGAACCACTGTAGAGGCCATAGCAGAAGTAAGATTGATACTGCAAAGAAAAACAAAAAAATTGGTGAAGGAATTAATATGGAATTTTGACAAAGCAAAGATAGCAGCAAGTTCAGTATTTGTTCTAAAGAAAGTATTAAATGACAATGAAGCAGAACATGAATGCATTGTCAATGATCTTGATGGAAAATGTATTTTCAAATTTCAATCTCAAGACCAGCCCTGTGACCAAGGTATCAGGCCTTAGAGGCTATTGTACGAAACTGACCAAGATAAGAGAGAGGCTATGACCAAGGTAGAGAGACTATTGAATGAAATTTCTCATGTTCAAAAACCTAGTTTCCCTTTGGGGTTGTAAATTAGTACCATCACGTGAGTGGGAAGTGATCATCCAAGACATCGAAGTGTTTTATAAAAATTGACAAGCAGCTCTTCAGCCTTTAATTTCTTACCCGTATGGCACAAGAGATACTGCATTAGTTATTTATTTCACTGTTAACTTTTGAGGTGCGTTGATAGATTCTTTTTTATTATAGAAGATAGAGGTCAGGAAAAAAAAAAAATCAAGCAGTCTACTTTAACTTTAATTACTTTTTATAACTGAATTTCCTTGAAATACCTAACTGTTTGTAAAAATGACGAGATATTTCATTTATTTTGAAGTATGTAAGGACCAAATTTCGAAGTCTTTGTGTATTTACAATTCCGGTTGACAAAACACATAATTTTTATTGAGTTGTAATTTTATTAATTATTTTTTATAGGCTAGTGAGTCTGTATAGAATTAGAGTGGAAGGAATCTATTTATTTGTAATTGAGTGAGAGTGAATCGAACATCTAAAGGTAGGATGACTTCGCGAATTGAAAGGGGCTAAATCGGAACGGATTGATCAGGATATCAATCGGATATCCATCGAATGCTACTGACTACAGAGGCATATTGATGGGCAGGTGCACACATTATAACTAATACAATTAGTTGCCTTATTTGACCTCCTAGGTTTTGGACTAGAGCTACAGCCTTATAAAAGAAAAGGCACGGCAAGAAAACTAGTGGGGACTATAGACTATAGACAAGGTTTATATATATGCGGCGGCTGGAGGTGATGACATCGAAGCAATGTTTTGTTGCTATTCCAAAGGAGATTTTTGTTAAGTTTTCGGAAGGCTCGTGGACTCAAGGCTGTTGGCAATCAAGATTACTGGGTGCGGTGTACGTGCGACTCGGCAGGTAATACTTAGAACGTTGTGAGGATTTACGTCGTTTGGATAGATATATCTGTAACTGCACAATGATTATAGTGATTTGATTCATTCCCGTGGTTTTTACCCATTCAGGGGTTTTCCACGTATATCTCTGCGTTGTGAGATTGTTTGCTTGCGTGATTTTTGCTAATAATTTTATTTAGTGATTCGTGTTCATACTGTTAGGGTTTTTTACGGATTATTAAGGAACCTGATTTTTCAATTGGTATCAGAGCGGGCTGCTCCTTCCGTTAGAATTTATTTTATTCTAGAGCAGATCCATCATGAATATGAACATGAATCACATGTCTAGAAATATGCCTATACTTGATGCTGATAATTTTGATTACTGGAAATCTAGAATAAAGGCTATAATGAGATCAACCGGAGAAGAAATTTGGGACTCGTGTATTTTGGGTTACATTCAACCCACGAAAATTGTTGACGACAAGCCGGTTCAAAAAACTGCGTCTGAGTTATCAGCCACAGAAAAACCCTTACTTCAGGCTAATAATCGTGCACTTGATATTTTATTTGCTGCTGTTGACATAAATGAGCACAGGAAAATAGCTAATTGTGAAATTGAGAAAGAGGTTTGGGATATTCTGGCTACTTACCACGAGGGGATAGAAGTTGTTAAGCAGTCTAAGTTGCAAAGGCTTACCACTAGTTTGAGACCATCAGAATGCAGGAGGAAGAGTCCTTCAATCAATTCTACTCTAAGTTCATCGCCATCGTCAAAAGAGTAAGGGCTGATAGACAGAAAGACCGTTTTGATCATAACTTTCTGTGTGCTTTGAATCGTGATGTGATTTTGGTGTCATTAGAAATCTGACTTCAAGACCTCGAAATCGATATATAATTTGCATATTTTCAATTTTGGACGAAGAAGTTATGACCGTTTGAATTTTCGTTAGTTTGAGGGGGTTAACTGCCAAAAAAAAAAGTTAGAGGGGGATAAGTGTACGCGAGGCATAATTAGAGGGGGGTAACTATAATTTGCCCGCTAATAAATCATGAGTATTCGACATTCTGTACACTTACCCATGGCTTTTGATAAGTTTCTCGGTTAGGGACCACCATTCTCATATGCTTAGTTATATCTTGTGCCTTTTCAGGACCGAGACCACCTTTGTTTGGTTTTCGTTGACAGTGTTCTTGTTTATTTCAAAAGGAAAAAGAAAAAAAAAAGAAATAGAGAAGAAAAGAAAAAGAAAGTATATTTTTTGGATTTTGGCTTATCCGGGCGTTCATTGATTAACCGGGCAATTGGGGTGAGGTATTCTTCCTCTTTGCGTTCGTGAAAAAAATGGATAGACCTTGTGAAGGCACCCGTGTTGGACCATTTGCTTAGTAACCAGGCATTGGGTATAAGGTATTCTTACTCTCAATATTCGCGTCAAACAACCATGGGGTAAAAGTATAAAAATTCGGTTATGATTTTCTATTGATTACTTATGAATCAACTGCCTGTTGTTGAGGGGGAGTTTGTGATTAATTATCTGTGACTTATATGTCGAACCTTAAGAGGTGTATCTTGTTGAGGGGGAGTCACTAGATAAACCTAAGCACTTGAACATTTTGGCCTTATTTTGAGTTGCTGAATTTATTGGTCATGGATGCACACACACACTTTCCTCACAAGTCGATGATCATGGTGTGTTGCATTCCTTCTGCCTTGCATGGTGTTATATCATTAAGCAGTGTCTTAAAATTTGGATGTCTTTTTCATCTCATCTCATGATATAATACTTATGATAAAACTATCTTTTGCTTGTATCTTCACATTTCTCATTCTCTTTTAGAATTTAGTTTATTTTTATTTTATTGGAGTTTGCGTGTCTGCTAGTTCTTCATTCTGCTTGAATTTAGCTGTCATGTTATTTATGCTATTATTGCTTTATTGTTTATCCTATTCACCCTTTGTCATTCCATGTCAAAAAGGGGGAGAATGATGAAAGAGGGAGTAGGTTGTTTATTATTCTAACGTGTTTGGATGTTGAGTTTTGTTTGCAGCTTCTCTACAACTTGTCTGAATCATTAGATTTTCATTGTATTGTGTTTTGTCATGAAAGTGCCAAAGGGGAGATTGTAAGGACCAAATTTCGGAGTCTTTGTGTATTGACAATTCCGGTTGACAAAATACATAATTTTTATTGAGTTGTAATTTTATTAATTATTTTTTATAGGCTAGTGAGTCTGTATAGAATTAGAGTGGAAGGAATCTATTTATTTGTAATTGAGTGAGAGTGAATTGAACATCTAAAGGTAAGATGACTTCACGAATTGAAAGGGGCTAAATCGGAACGGATTGATCAGGATATCAATCGGATATCCATCGAATACTACTGACTACTGAGGCGTATTGATGGGCAGGTGCACACATTATAACTAATACAATTAGTTGCCTTATTTGACCTCCTAGGTTTTGGACTAGAGCTACAGCCTTATAAAAGAAAAGGCACGGCAAGAAAACTAGTGGGGACTACAGACTATGGACTACAGACTATAGACAAGGTTTATATATATGCGGCGGCCGGAGGTGATGACATCGAAGCAATGTTTTGTTTGCTATTCCAAAGGAGATTTTTGATAAGTTTTCGGAAGGCTCGTGGACTCAAGGCCGTTGGCAATCAAGATTACTGGGTGCGGTGTACGTGCGACTCGGCAGGTAATACTTAGAACGTTGTGAGGATTTACGTCGTTTGGATAGGTATATCTGTAACTGCACAATGATTATAGTGATTTGATTCATTCCCGTGGTTTTTACCCATTCAGGGGTTTTCCACGTATATCTCTACGTTGTGAGATTGTTTGCTTGCGTGATTTTTGCTAATAATTTTATTTAGTGATTCGTGTTCATACTGTTAGGGTTTTTTACGGATTATTAAGGAACCTGATTTTTCAAAGTATAAAACCTATTTTATAGTAGCACCTTGAATTTACTAAGCAATTGTTTTCACACCAGCCATGACATTCTAGTTCTCCAGCTACGTACAGTTGTTGCTTCAGCTCTGTCAAAGCAATGGGATGAGGGTAATCGGATGAATAAATGAAAAACTAAATGACAAATTGCTTTGTTCGGTTAACATTTCAGTTTTAGTTTTAGTTTTGTTTTTAATCATTACTCTATTTTTTTCTCCAATCATTACCTTATTTCTTTATTATTAATTTCTCATCTCTCTCAAATCATTACTTCTATCTTTAATTATTGCTCTCTTTCTCTCTCCATCCACCACCAAAATTAAACTAAACTCAACCCTCAACCAAACAAAAGAAATTGACATCATACTTCTTGAAGGGACTTAAGGTATTCATCATGAGTATGTGGAGCACTATGATATGTTACAAATACTATTCTTGTATAAGTTTTTATATAATGAGCACAATCATTATTTATTATTGGGGGAGGGGCCGCGGCATCCTCTCTCCCCTCCCCCGAGCTCCACCTCCCCTTTCCCTTCTTCTCCATCTTTTCTCCCTTACTCTCTTCTCTTGGTTTATTTTCAGACTTTCTTCCGATTTTGGTTTTGATTCGAGTGTTGCTGAGTTCGCCTTCTGACTCCGACTGGTGTCCTATGAGTCTGGTTTGGTCTGGGCTCCTCCTCGACCTCAAGATATGGTGGCGGGGCTGACGATTCAGAGGGCGTAGGTGGTGGGTTGCGAATAACGGCAAGGTGGGGGGCAGGGTTGGGGTTAAGTTTTTCTTTCTCTTTTTTCCGGCCGTTTGGCTCGGTTTCTACTAGCTGATTTGGGTTTCTCCCAAATAAGTCCGGTTTGGTACCAGTTTGGCTTTCCCAAATCTGGTGTGGTAGAGAAGGTGGGCAAATAATCCGGCGCCTATTGACGATCGTCCGAAGTTGGGGTTGTTTGTGGTTGTTGGTGGGTTGAGGTTTGTCCAGGTGCTGATGTCGGTGATGGGATCTGCTACTGACTTCTACTCCGGTGAACGGCTCTCGACGTCCAGATTTCATATGCGCTTATCGGGTTTGAGTTGGGGTTCGGTCTGTTTGGATTCTCTACTATCTAGGCCTTGATTGGTTCTCATCTGGCGATTTCGCCGGTCTTGCTTCTACAGGGGGTGCCTGTGTTGAAGTCTGGATAGTTTTGGCTCATTATTGTATTTTTTGATGAAATCTGTATTACCTTCGGGTTTTGTTACAAAATGAATTGAATGTGTTAAAAAAAAAGATTATTTATTACTGAGAAAATGGAAGGTTACTACGCAGTGACTTTCTTTGCCACCTGGGGTCGTATAACTTCCATATAATTTGAATGTCAAATTCAATGACTTTGTTTCCCGCTGGATCCCATAGACGACCGAATTAAATCTACGGTATACGCCCTATATGCCCCTTCAAACAGGGAAAATAAAGAAACGAAATACTGGATTGTAGGTGTACTACTCAGATTAGGAGAAAAAAATGGTAGTCTGACTCTCGAAGCATTTAAACAGGCTGGCAAATGAACTCAGACCCCGTTTCACTTTTGCAAAAAATGGATTTTTGAAAAAGAAGATAAATTTTAAGGTCAAAAATCATATGTTTACGCAAATAATTTTTCTACCAATATGAATCTTATTTGATAGATCTCATTGAGATCTTTTAAACAGTGCAAAAAAAATTAAAAAATTATTTGTTATTTTCGTTATATTTAAGTTTAAAATTACATTCTTTTAAAAAAAAAAGGCTTTTAGAAAAAGCGGAACGGGGTCTTAGAATCTTAGAAATACATAAAAACAACCACAAAGTGAAGCATTCTTCAATTGCAGGGGATAACCTCAAATTGAAACTGAACCATAAACTTGAAACCGGAAATCGAAACTGAACCATCAAAATGGCGGGGGATAACCTCAAATTAGTTCAATTAGTCGTTTAATGTTTTTGTAGTTTGTTGTATAGGCTTTTCTTTGTACAAATGCTCTGTGACCATGTGTAGTGGGTGCTACCCATTGTTCACTTCTTGGTTGGTTGGTTATAAATGCAGCATTTACCTATGAAATTCAAACTAAAGAATGAATTTTTCTTCTTTTTTTTTTTTAAAAAAATTTGAGACTGCAGACTGAAGAGAACCCATTGAAAATAGAACCATAACACCACAAAAAATACAATAAACAGAAAGTACGGCCGTGTAGGAAGATAATTGTATTTGAGAGAGAGAATTTGATTAAACCCAGCAATAAATACCCCAATTGGGAGCTAACCTGAGATGGTAGGTCGCAACAGCGGTGGCTGGAGGTGTAAGTCGGCGAGTAGAAGGCTTAGAGGGAGTAAGATGAGAGTGTCGATTAACGTTCTCGTCACATGCACAGAGAGACAGAGTGAGAGACGAGAAATACTTGAAAAAATATAAAAGGGTAATTTTCACTTATACCCCCTGTACTATTATTGATTCAAATATTCACCCCTTGTACTTCAATTTTAAACGCTTAGACCCCTATGCTTTGAAGTGCAAGAAGAGAAATTTGCACTTACAGCTCCTGTATTTTAACGTAAGTGCAAGAAGGGTGTTGTGCCGAAAATGAAGTTGAGAATATAACAAATCAACGAGCAGTAAACGAGATACAAGGATTTACGTGGTTCACCAAATTGGGTACGTCCACGGGAGAAGAGCAAGAGGATCCATTATAAATTGGGAGATAACACACAGAGCTAGCTATACCCGTAACTCTCGTTGAAGCATCCAATTACAGATATCTAGGGACAAATCTCTGGCAAAACTTGATAGTGATACTAAAACTCTAGGTGAAACCCAATAAAGCATAAACCAAAACCCTAATATCAAATTTTCAACATGGGAGACCCCCTATGGACCTCTCCAAAGGGATTCACTCAAGAAGTCCAAAACTTAATGAAGAGAATAAGACTATATTTATAGCCACAAATCTTCACCCAACAAGTTAGAACCATAACCTTAGCAGCCTCCAAACCTCCTATCTATAGGAAATCATTTAATAAACCTAAACCAAATAGGAATAGGAATCCTAGTCAATTTAGGAATTCTAGTCAATTTCCAACAAAGGGGAATTTGCACTTACACCTCCTGTATTTTTTACTACTTTGAAGTGTAAGAAGGTGAACTTGCACTTACACTCTCTGTATTTTTTACGTATAAGGGGTGTAAGTGCTTAAAATTGAAGTATAAGGGCTGTATCTTTAAATCGATAATAGTACAAGGTGTGTAAGTGCAATTCCCCAATATAAAATCTCAATGAAGAACGCATACAAGAAAATTAACAAGAAAGGGAACTGAAACATTAAAAAGTGCAAAGGAGCCGAACTAGGCCGAGTTTTGTAGTGTTAAGTTCAGTTTGTTTATGAATTACGAGCCTCTTTAAATGAGTCAAATTTACAAAAATGAGCCAAGTTTTTGAGTATTAAGCACAACTTATTTACCAAACGAGTCTAATACTCGCGTTTGAACTCAGCTCGAGCCGAGCCTCAACAAGCTGAGCCACAAGCTACTCGTTTGTTGCCGCACATGCATGAAATGGCGAGGACCAACCTATTTGTCCACCTCATGGCCCAGTGCCGTGCATTTGCAGTCCGAAGAATTGTAAGGGTAATCTTGCGGGAGTGTTGTTTGCTAGTGTCTACTCGTACTATGAATTAAACATATTCTCAAAGTGTTGTGTCCAATATTTTAGAAAAAATAACATATTCTCTGTTTTGTGTCATGTTGTATCTGTGTCTTGTATCCGCCTTCATGCTTGTTAGTATACAGTCCTCTCACCTTTAAGTATTGCGTCCTAAAACGTATTCTTTGCATATTCATACTGAGGTATTGAAGCCTTTTTCTCTTATATTGCACATACCAATCTCTGGGTATATATGTTAGGACGCATACTTAAGTGTTGAGTTCCCGTGCATTCTTTTGCTACTAGTAACATAATAAAGATATGACTACCTGCACGTATAGTTTTAAACAGCGGTAGCAGATTGTGTAGTGGTAGTGATACAAGTGTAGTAGTAGTGGGAGTATCAAATGATCCGTAACGAGAATTGGGTGTAGCGTCTTGAATTTTTGAATTCATTTTTGAGGCCAAAACACCAATAACGGCTGTAGCAGTTAGGTATCGGTTGTGTAGTGGGCAAAATATGGGACTCAAAGCGATACATACGTAGCGAGAACTACGGGTGTGAATTTTTGATAGCACTAATATATATATATATATATATATATATATATATATAACGTTACCGGAGGTCCGAAAAACTGCTACGTAACGGCGGGACTTAAATCCATGCGTAGCAGACTTAATTTGGGAACTTCGTAATAAGCCAATAACATGGGAATTAGACAGTGCGTTGCGTGCACTGGCGATCTTTGAAAAGTAAAAGTGTTGGTTGGATGCAGAGGAAGTTGGGAATCTCACTATGTAAAAAAAAGAAGGATCAAAATGAAGACAGGAATAACAACTGTTATCACTGTGGCCTAAAAGAAAAAAAATGAAGACAGGAATACACAACCAGGAGATACCAAAATTTATTAGGAAACCCTCCTTCAATAGAAGCTAGGTTATGCATTGCGGAATAAAGCACAAATTAAAGCATGTGATAGAGGGCATCAAAGGATGTGCAATCTTTCTTCTGGTTGATAAAATATCCTTGTGTGGACAAAACAAAAAGATAAAAAGATAAAAAAGAAAAAGCGTGGTATTTTAAAGAAAAAAGAAAAAGAGATAAAAAAGAAAAGGAGCGGTATTTTAAAGCAAAAAGAAAAAGAGATAAAAAAGAAAAAGAGTGGTATTTTAACGCAAAAAGAAAAAAAGAGGACGAAGCTGTGTATGTATGTGCTTGGACATGAGTGCCCAATAATACGAAAATGATATAAGTACCGACCGGGGGAGGGAAATCGTACCGCCGGCAGGCCATCTCCGACCACCGCGGCCGATTCGAGCCGTCCAAAAATTCTAAAAAAAAAAAACCGATGGGGCCCTATATACATATATACACGAAAAAGGTGTGCTCGGATCAAGCACCCTACACATCTCGGATGCCATTGATTCTCGCATAGGGTCCCATCGGTTTTTTTTTTATAGAATTTTTGAACGGCTCGAATCGGCCGTCCAGTGGCGGGAGACGGCCTGCCAGCAGCCGTCGGTACGATTTTCCTCCCCCAGTCAGTAAATATAGCATAACTCCCAATAATAATTGTCCTTAGTGGGCACATAAGGGTTTTTTTTCGATGGTCAAGGGTATCTGGGTTATAGCTTGCGTGCCCATCAATTAATTTCTCCTCAATTCCTCTTCAGTTTGGTCAAAGAATTACTTTGTTGTTGAATGAGAAACAAACCCACGTACTAACCAGATTACTCAATTGCTCAGTTTCTTTCCTACAAATTCAAAAAATATATTTATCAATATGTGATTAAGTTGATTTTTTACAAGGTTCCATAAAAAAATATTTTAAAATTTATGAATATTTTTTTATATTTTTGTAAAATCAACCTCGGGTCTCACATGGAGCGGTAGAAAAGAGGTGAAAATGAAGGGGTGATCCTAGACTTTCTGAATTGAAAGCAAGAAAGATGATGACATAACATCCCATTCCCATCCTTGGGTCCAATGCCCCACAAATTGGAGCTAAATTCTCAGGACATATAATACAAAACTCAAGACCAAGGCAGATCTTTTTTTTTTTTTTGATAAGTAGACCAAGGCAGATCTTGTCCCTAGCCTCTACTTTATTCCCTCCTCTACTTTATTCCACAGGAAGATTTACGAGCATCTTACAACCTGCAAAATCTGTTCCGAGAGAATTTACAGATATTTTGTGAGTGTTCCATTCCATCCTCGGATCCATATATGTAGCTCTATATTTTGTAGGATTATTCTCCTCCAATTCATCCTCCAAAAATTCTCCTCCATTTCAGAGGATGCGTGTTGGTCCTCCAAAATAGATGATTGAAGGGATAACCGTAGGGCCGGCTCAAAAAATTTGAATACCTAAGACTAAATTATGGGGTGGTGCCCTATGTATTTTTAGAATTAAACAACAATGATAGAAATATTTCTTTATATTACTACTTTACACTTTATAATGCATGCTAATTGTTTTGTCACCAACGGTCAAAGTGGTTGGCTTGAATTCTATTTGTCTTGGTTTCGAAACCTAGCAGTTATAATAACATTGTTTTTGGGAAAAAATTGTCTAGAAGACTCAAACTTAGATTGTTAAAAAACTATTCGGGTATTTTAAAAATCTGTACCGTACAATACCAAAACGGACAACTGTAATTGCGTAGCTCATTGAACAACCTGTTCATCATTGAGCCTCCATGAAAAAGTTTATCTCTTCTGAAAGTATTAGAGCTGTGCCTGTGATATGCACCGGGGAATAAGCACAAAGCATACGGTGGCATAAAAATGTGCATTGTAACACTCACAAAACCATTATTGGCAAGTGGAGACCAAGTTTTTGACAAATATCTCTACTGGTATCCTTCTTTAACGTCAATACGAGTGGGACTTGAGAAAATAAGAGAGGACAAAGCTGCATGTGATTTAACACCACCACCCACCCCACTCCCCCCCCCCCCCCACACACACACACACCAAATTAAAAAAAAAAACTGCATGTGATTGAACATGAGCGAAAAAAATTGGGTAACAATTGTCCCGGTGGGGGCACATTCGATATGGCCCGATACACTTGGTTTGTTCAATTCTGGTCCATTAATAAAGTTAAATGAAACAAATTTAAATAGATAAAATAATTGGGTTGCGAAACAACTTCAACGCTATTACCCTAAAAAAAAAAACTTCCAACGCAACCCATGTATCTTACAATACCAAAACGACATTAAAAAGTAGAAACCATAAAATGGCATGAAAAAACTTCCAACTGATGACAGAAATGATTTCTGTATATCCTAAATCCATCAAACCAAACTTTAAAAAAAAAAAAAAAAAAAAAAGACGAGCTGGGTCATGGAAAGTGAGCGGTTTAAATTTTTTTAGGTAATCGATTGTAGTTTCAGTTCAATTTTTTTCAGTTTACTTTAACCAAAATAAAAATCGAACCGGTTTTATTTTTTCAAAATTCCAAACCATACTAGGTCAGTGTTTTCAGTTGGTTCGGTGTCAGTTTTTTCAGCCATATTTGAGTGAGGCCCCATTCCGCTAAAATTCTTACTTTTTAATTACTTATTTTTCACTTTACGAGACATGTTATTATCTCACAATACATTACCTTTAATTCAAAAAAATAAGTAAATAAATAAATATTTCCCTTAACGGAATGAGTTTTTATGATAAATCTCACTACTCATGGTGAGTCTGTATGAGTGGGATTTGAACCAAAATGTTTAGGCAATAATTGTTCCTAGTGGGGGCACATCAGTTTACGACCTAAATGCATGATGGGAATGGAAAGCAAGGAAGCGATAATGAAATCAAGGAATTAAATTTGTTCGGTTTGGTCCCATTTTTAATTAATTTTACCACTATATTGTTTTATACGATTTTGAAATTGTGTAACCGAAACTCAACCAAATAACTTTGGTGTTGGTCTAGTTTGGTTTATTAGATTTGGTCCGATACACTCGGCTTCGAGCCGTATACTTAAGCTCAATGATACCAATATGAATAGATAAAATATATAATTGAGTCGAGAAACAACTTCAACGTAACTCATGTGCCTTGCAATACCAAAACAATATTCAACAAAAGGGCCCAATGGATTTAGAAACCCTAAAATGGCATTAAAAAAATCTGAACTTATGAAGAGACGATTTCTATGTATGCGAAATCCATCAAACCAAACTTAAAAAATAAATAAATAGAAAGGAACTGGTTCAAGGAAAATGAGTGGTATAAATTTTTCTGGGTAATGGATTGCTGATATTACTATTGTTATGAGATAGGGTTATATGTTTCGGTTTCCCTCCTCCGGTCATCTAATTTTTTGGTGTCTCCCTCCTCCAGGTGAAGTCAAGCTCAACACGGATGGGTGCTTCTACAAGACTAATAATAAGTCTGGCATTGGAGGGATATTTAAAGACCACGAAGGCAGATGGATTCTAGGCTTTTTGGGGAAAGCTGATTGCTCATCCAGCCTTGAAGTGGAGACTTGGGCACGTTATAGAGGGCTTACGATCATTCTTGAGAAAGGGATGACTAATGTCACTATTGAGTCTGACTTTAGTGTGGCCGTCAAGATGTGCATTGAAGGTGCTCCTCTGGACCATGCTCACCATTACATGGCTGAGGAGGCGAGACGTATTGCTGCTAGGACCAACTCTACCATTACCCACACCTTCAGTCAGGCTAACCAAACTATGGATTGTTTGGCTCGTGTAGGTTCCCAACAAGATCGAGGAGGAGTTGATGGTTACCAAAAATGTTCCTTTTGCGGCTAGGGAGTTTGTTCTCGCCAACGCCATGGTCGTTGGACACCTGAGGACCTAAGCTTGGTTTGCATAGGCTTAATTTGTCTGTAATATGGTACTTAGTCCGTATTACTATAGCTCTCTAGTTTAATTTATGAGTATTTCCGTTTGACAAAAAAAATCTCAAAAACCAAAGAAATGAAGCCACATGCATGTCCCATGATATAGAAGCATTGAAAAGTGAACGGGCCAGTATTTTCTCTCCAGAACTAAGGTAGTGTTTCAGTATGCCTTCTTAAAAAATAAGTACTTATTTATAATTTTTAAATTTAAAAATAATAGACTTACTGAAATAATTTTTTGTGCAATATAGATTTTGTTTAATAAATCTCGATGAGATCTTTTGAATGGTGCAAAAAAAAGATAGAATACTTATTTTCATATACAGTGCAGAAATGTATGGGCCACACACATGTGAGAAGGAGGGACGGAGATGAGTGTTCCTAGTATTTCTGCGCATTGTTTATTTCTAATATTTTTTAGGCCTCCAGCTAGGAGTAGCTTTTTAGGAGTAATTATTTTTTTAAATCAATTATTATTCAACCACAAATATTTTTTTTTCTAAGCATTTTTTTATATTTATCTTTGAAGAGATTACAAAGATTAAACGGATCACGGGCATAAAGGCGAAAAAACGCCACCCGAAAATGAAAACCCATGGAAGGCAAGATTCCAACTGAAAACACCACAAAATTAAAGAGCCAAAACACTGGAAACATACCAGCAACCAAAACCCCCAAAACAATCTAAGCAGCACCAAGAAATATAGAGAAACAACCCAAAAGAAACAAAACCGAAATAACCTCCAAAACTATAGAATTAAAATGCCAACTTCAGTGAACCAACTTCCTCGACAGAAAATCATCTTCCTCCAAATCGTCAAGGGCATTGATCTTTTCTGCACGCTAAAGCTCTTCCTCCATTTCAACAAATTTCTTCAAAATGAAATTTCTCCCCCTCTAAAGTTAATTCCCAACATTGCGCTCAAATCCATTCTCCTACGAGCATCGTTTAAAAGCAAGGAGGAATTCCTGTTCCGAATATCATTGGAAGATAGAGAAGAAGAGGGAATCTTTCTATCCTTGTCCAATAACTTGTCAGCCTTAATTCCAAACTCCTGAAGAAGCTTTTTCTTTTTTCTTTTCATGTTTGGTCTTTTGATTCTCCTTTCCATTTTTTAATAGCAATTTGGATAGTTACATATCTTATACACACTCACATCTTTTGGTGGGGTCCACATATATTACATCTTCAATGTGTCTAGGCTCCAATATAAATATGAGTGGATTTGTATAAGTGTATGTGATTGTATCAAACTATCAATGAAGGCTCTCCTAGTAGTAATTTCAGTATCTCCTGAATGTGTATTTTTGCCTTTATATTCATCCTTTTTGTTTTGCCATTTCTATTTCACACTTAAAGAATGAGATTGTCAATTTTCCTAGCAATGAGAGTGCCGACAACTTGTTTAAAAGAACGTTATGCATTGGGGAGCAAGCACAGAAGCATGTTGACAGATGGCATAAGCTAAGATGTGCGCATGAGTGGAATAGTAACATCCACAAAAGCATACAACCTAGGCTAGGGTAAACACACATGATTTTAGGGGTATGGTATGCAATTCGTATTTTTAGCCATAAAATTTTAAATCACCACAGAAATTTGTAAGTGAACACCACAAGGTTTTATATTGAACCACAAAAAGTCATAAATAACCTTTAAACCGTCTGTTTTTAGCTTGCAAGTTGCACCGTCTTTTTTTTTTTGTTACCGCAAAATTGATAAGAATTGAAACACAGCCAAAATTCGTAAACAACACCACAAACATTTGTAAAATTAACCATAAAAATTCATAGAAGTTCATTTGTATTTGACCGCAGAATCTCATTATAGGAACAACAAAATTTTTGTAAAATGAGCCACAAAAATTCATAAAAATAAACTATCACAAACCGCATTTATCGGGTCATAAAAAAATCATAAACAGAGCCAAAGTGGTGTACGTGCACAGAAGATTTTTCCTTATTTGACATGTGTAGACCCACTTGAGTGAAAAATCTTTCTACTGGTATCGTTGTGTAATGTCAATACGAAAAATAAAAAAGAGGACAAAGCTGCATACATAATTAAAATCATGCACGAAAAAATTGGACAATAATGGTCCCCAGTGGGAAGCCACTTAGCCACCTGCAAAGCCAAATACTCCTTTGGAAAGAGAATTAGTTTGGGAGTAATTTTTTGCACTTTCCAAATTGTTAACCGTACTTTTCAAAAGTTAACAATTTGGAGAGTGCAAAAATCAACCATATATTAATTTTCACACTCCCCTTGGAAGTCATGAGGTTAACAATCTAAGGAGTGTGAAAATCACTCCCCATTGGTTTTCTCTCTCCAAAACTTCATTCTTTGATGTTATAATTTTTTTTAATGGAAAGTGATTTTTGTATTCCATTTTGTATAACTACACTTTCTTTTTTGTACTTTAGTGATTTATATTTACAATGTTGTTTTTTCAAGTGTGAAAGTGTATATAAATGATAGGTTAAATTTGTAAATTTACTTCGCAATCACAGGAGACAAAAATGAGGTATAGTTAATTACTTTATTTTAATTTAGTATTACTACTATACACTTCTTCAGATTCTTATTGTCTCCAACTCTTTCAAGATTACTTGGGTATCAGAGAAACAGAGAGGGGGCGGGAGAGAGATGTCGATGGAGGTTGTTCAAGAACTTAAACACTTCGGCCATGACCATCCATTGATGCTCATAAAACCAGAGGAAACAGTTGATAGTTGGGATCTTTCTTGCTATGGCTGTCAACAACCAATCTCGATTTCGTCCTCCTCTTCCTCCTACTACTACGGTTGCAAGCGATGCGTGTTTTTCCTGCACAAAACATGCGCCCAACTACCTCACAATATGACCCACCCTTATCACCCTCAACACCCCCTCACTCTCCTTCCAAGCCCACCTCATAGGCGACACAGTTGTGATGTATGCAGAGGAGACTGCAACAGATTCACTTACCGTTGCAACGACTGCGACTATGATATTGACATGAAATGTGCTTTGGCGGTGCTAAGTATCCAACAGAGCATCAAGCACACAAGTCACCCACACCAATTGATCATCCTGCAAATGGAATCCATGTTCTTGTGTTACGCTTGCGGTATAAAACATGAAGGCACCTCCTTCCTATGTACCACCTGTGGATTCTGGATCAACCAGGAATGTGCATCTTCGCCTAACAACCTCAAACTTAACAATCGCCATCACCACACTCTTTCCCTCATCTACGTTATTCCACAGGAAGTTTACAAGCGATATCCATCCTGTGAAATATGCTCCGAGAGAATTTACAGAAGATTTTGGGTTTATTGTTGCTCCGAATGTCGTTATCTTGTCCATTTGCACTGCGCGGTGTCGGATAAAAAGTATTCCACGTTGACATCCGCCTTGCAATTCTTTTCCTTTCTCTTTGTTAATGATTTTCTCTGTCTTTTTTTTTTCTTTTGTTCTAAAAAAAGCATGCTATCCTCTACTTTGTGATTACAGGAACAACGAAACAGAGAATCAAAGTCATGATACAGCAACCTCGGACGCCGATCTACCCAAGTCAGTGACTTTCACATATACGATTTTTGTTTTTAAATTGTGTGATCCTTACCACAGTTGCTTGATTGTATAAAATTTTGAGGCTTCAGGGTTATGCCGGTGCCTGATGATTCAGCTGATATTATCACCCAGTTTATCAAGAAAATGGCCGCAATACAAGGGAAGCACGAGGGAGCGGCAGAGATCAATCATGGTAGTCACCGTCACCCACTAACTCTTTATAAAGAGCCAATCGACCATGCATCGTCCCACTTTAATGTGGCATGGAATGTTCAAAAATGTTGTGGGTGTGCACAAAGCATCTCGGCTCCATTTTACTGTTGTGTTGAATGCGGGTTTTACCTACATGTGTGGTGTGCGGAGCTACCCGAGGAGCTACGACAACACCCAACTCACCTTCAACATACTCTTTTCTTGACCAAGGCCGCTGAAATGGGGAAATGCGACTGCTGCAACTTAATTGGCTCTACCCTTTTTTACAAATGCGAAGAATGTCGTTTCTACCTCGACTGCAAGTGTGCTTCCCTACCTCGAGTTATCAAACATGAAGGTCACGACAAGCACACTCTTGCCCTCAGGCCAACACCCTTCTCTGCCACTTGCATATCATGTAGTGTTAGTTTGACAATATCATTTCAATGTGGGGGCTGCAAATTCAATGTATGCGTGCGGTGCGCTATTTTACCGCGCACTTTTCGGCATAGATATGACAGACACCTGTTCACCTTAACCTATTCCCCTCGTCCGTACCATACAGATGACGATTTTTGCGAAATTTGCGAGGAAGGGATCGACTCCAACCGTTGGTTCTATCATTGTGGGGAATGCAACCAATATGTTCATACGGACTGTATACTTCCCGTTGATCAATTTTCAATGGCACATTTTCCTTATTGGAACATTAACAGACGTAAGCTTCCGCACTGGCTCCTTATTTAATTAGGGAGGTGTTGTTCATCTCTGTTTCGGGTTTCGTTTAGTACTGGGTTGGCGGTATACATGCTTGTACACCAATCGATCTTATATTCATCTCAGTTTGAAGGATTAGTGATGATCTTTTCAGCAGTGCAAACAAGATAATTTATATATTGAATCTTTGCATAAGAGGTTATATGCAATTTTTTACAACACGAAATTATATTTCTTCTTACACAATTAGAATCGATATTATTGAACACTAACATACCCGTGTATTACGGGAGCAATATATGTATATGTCATAGAAGGAGTTCATTTCCTTAATTATCTTTGTTTCCAATTTTCTGGAGGGATTTTTTTCTATTGATTTCCCATCTTACTACTTAGTAGTAGCTCATTTAATTCATTCATTCTCTTTGTACAATTTTCGTGAACCGAAAAAGAATCATGCTCTATGCAAAACAAAAAAATGAATTTGTATGAGTTCTGCTAGTACTGGCCACAAATCCTTGAAAAAAAATGACGGATTATCAGTTAACCATTGAGTTATTGGTTCAGTAGGTGGGTCATTATTTCTTTTGCAGTGGAGATACAAAAAATTGTTGCTTTTGATAACTCTAAGTGATAGAATAGCAAAAGCTGTACAAACAGCTTGCACAGATCCATTTTGGATCCAAGTCGGGTCCTACAAAGATAATCGGAGTCACTCATTTTGTTCAAAATTTATTTTTTAGGGTCCCAGTAAAAAATCATTTCAATCCGATATTAGTAAGGAACTTTACAAATCATCCAACTTTGCTTCAGAATTTAGCCAGCAAAGTAGGATGATTCGTAAGCGTCTTTACCGATATCGGATTGAGATGATTTTTTAGAGGGACCCCAAAAAATAAATTTTGAACAAAATGAGCGTCTTCGATCATCTTTGTGGGATCCAAGTCGGGTCCAAAATAGATCTGTGCAAGCTATTTGTGCAACTTTTGTTGTACTCATATCATTTCTGTGTTCAAAATATGTTGTTTTTGAAGATTATTGGCCCCCAAAATCTTCAAAGTGCAAGCGAAGAACCATTATAGTTCAAAAGTTTATATTATACTACAATTCACTATTCACTCAAGATTATTCTGCAAAATCTATTATGGACATTAACCAAAAACCTTTTATGGATTATCATTATAATTTCTATAAAAATTTATCGCCAACAATCCACTATTCAGAATTTAAAAAATAATTGACTCCCCAACACGCCTTTAGATAATTGAAACTGCCTTCGGGGCATCTTATAGCAAAATTGTACGTTTACCAAAAGCAAAAGCAAGGCTGAAAAACGAAAAGTTATGATCAGATCAATTTTCTTCCTACTATTTGGAAGGAAGATTTGCAGGGAACCACGCATGAAAAAACGTGTTTAGGCTCATTCCGGGTCCCACAAAAATCTTGAAAAATATCCATAAATTTTTTAATATTATTTTATGGGGCCCTATAAAAATCAGCTCTAACGGACACCGGTAAGTATTACTTTTGGATTCGTAGAGGCGGACTAATCAGTTTCACCCCTACGAATTCAAAAAAAATACTTACTGATATCTGTTGGAGCTAATTTTTTACAAGACCCCATAAAATATTATTCAAAAATTTATGGATATTTTTCTAGATTTTTATGAGATCCAGAATGGGTCCAAACGCATTTTTTCTTATGTAGTTTCCTGTAAATCTTCCGTACGATTAGAATTTCCGTTCTTAAAAATGTAGCAAGTCACCGATTAAAATGCAGAGACTTGGAACAATGAACTGATCGGTTCTTAAGAAATTAAGTTCAAAAGTACTCAAGTAGCAACAATAATTTTTATCACAATTGAAAGTTTTCACATTTTGGGCCAAACTATTATCCAATCCAATACCAAGCCCAAAATCGATTAGGTTTTAGATTTATATATATATACCAATCCCAACCAAGAACTCAGGCCCACTATAAATGGGCCGCATCTCCCAATTTAGGACTATGGTTAAAGCCTATTTAAGTATTGACGATTTGTCTCAAACATCAGATATTTACTTAGGGAAAATGACGGCCCAGGACATGTTTTGATAATTAATACCCATCAAGGATAAGCTAAGAACATTTGTTAATACTGAAAATGTCCTTGACGGGTATTAATTATCAAAACACATCATTGGCCATCATTTTCCCATTTACTTAAGATAACGATTGGTGGGATCAGTTCTGAATTACCCCCAAGAAAGGAAATATATCCTTTTAGCCTTTGTTAACGATGGTGGAAGAGGTGTGAGAGAATGGAAAGTGATCATTTTCTCTTCTTTGATCAAATGAAAAATGATTCTTGATTACCATGATCTCAAGTTAGAATGACATCTCAAATTAAGTAGCAAGAATCTGTTGTCACATCAAACGGTAATCACAATTAGTATTACGATTTAGAAATATTAAAAACTTGGATTGTCATTTAAAAATTTTGAATGCGCTTGTTATGTGAATAAAAATAAAATAAAATAAAACAAATAATAGAGAACGAGAGGGGAATAATAGAGAACGAGAGGGGAGGAAGAAGAAGAAGAAGACGAAAATAAAGTTATCTGTGTTGAATTTTGTAGCAAACACCAACCACATCCGGATTATTTTCCACACTTGGACTTCTCTCTGCAAACATTTCTATACATTCAGTGTATATAATAACCTAATCATTTTTCTAACTGTAATTAAGTTAATCCTTATTTCTAAAAACTGAACTGTGCAGAGGCTGTATCTATCCATCTATCTAGCTGTTAAATATGCTATATTGAGTTGTCACAATGTCATATAAGTATCTTGGAAAACCACATGCAAATTCCTCTTTGGCTACGGTTAACTATATTTTTTTAAACTTGTTCATCCTTAAGGGAAAATGTTTTCCAAACTATTCCCAGCCCTTATTCGGGTTCTTTTTAAACAAGGAAAATTGTCGAAAATCGTCAACCAAACAAGGTTTTTCAAAAAAATTTCAAAAATATGTAAGACATTGATCAAACGGTTTTTTTAAAACTCCGATGAAGACTTTGAAAACTTCATTGTCATTAGGTTGAGGACACTGGAGCAGTTGATGGTGTTAAATTGGTTTTGATGCGCTGTTGTGGTTTATTTGTTTTTTGGTTGGTTCGAATGGTTCCTAACCAACCCCTTCTGGATTTTGAGAAGTATTTCATGTATTTAATTTACATATTTTCTTTTAGTCCCTTTACCTTGGTAATAATTAACTCTATTTAACGGTTTCTTTTTGAAGGTCCACCCGATGTTGATGACATAGCCTATCTGCTTGTGGGTGTAAGGCTATTTACATTCAACCATTCCCTAGAGCCTGCAATAGCTGGAGCCTCGTACGCTAAATAGCCATTTAAGTTAACAATTTTTTTCCTTATAAGAAAAGGGATTCTGCAAAATCTACAAAACAATGTTTGTGACTAAAATATTTCTTCTTCGCTTTTTGTGCATAATTTTAGAATCATTCAAAGAGTAGATGATCGCAAGTGAAGTGAAGTGTAGTTGGCCTCCCTTACATATTCTCATGCACGTGGGCAGGGTTTGATCCCCATAAACCCCATCCCCTCTCCCAATTTCTCTATGATGATTTAGATTAGATTAGAATTAATGAATGACAAAAACGGTAGATGATCATGCAACCCTCGAGAGGAAAAAACTGCCAAAAAGTCCAAAACAACATCTCAATAAACCAGTTTCTAAAATGTCATCCGGAAACATGCTTGCAATAAAAAATAAGGCCAGATGGAAAAATAATTAAAATTTTGATACCAAAAACCTTGCCCTTTTCTTTCTCTCTGTATCCAAACAAGTGTCTTACCTTTTCTCTCTCTCACACAAGAGAAATAAACAACCCACCCAAATCCCTTAATTGGTTTCTATTTCAAACTTCTTCTTCTTTGAGCTTCCATCTCTGCTATCTTGCTAACAACCTCATCCTCATCACCATCATAACCCATTCCCAAGATTTTGTTGCATGTCCAAACAGCCTGTGCTTCATTTAGTATAATTCTGTTCCTATTAACAATTCCATCTGAAGAAAGAGAGGCAGATAGTGCAAGTACTGCAACTGCTGATCTAAACTCCTCACACTTTTGTTTGTTTCTCCTTCCCTTGTTATTAGAGGAATTGACCTTTGTATATCCAAGAATATCATAAATAGTTTTCCTCTTTTTCTTGCCTTTGACACCGTTAATGGCAGCTTTTATTGGAGCATGACAAGGTTCATCCTCAATAAGTGGTTCCTCCTCATTAATCTCTCTTGGATTTGCAGTTGAAGAAGAGATTTCATTGACAGAATTAGCTATCCAACTGTCAAAACTGTCATGATTATCCACCTTACTGAGGCATGCTCTTGGAACCTGTAAGAGCATGTACACCAATAGTTGTGTATTTTAGCTACTCAACAGTCCACTTTTTTCATTTTACCTACTCAAATTTCTCTCAACCCTACATCAATCCTCTCTATTACTATCTCTATTCTTATAAAATACTATAAAATTTTACTATTCATCTTGTACTAGAGCTCTATTGGAGAGAGGGAGAGAGAGGAAGAGAGAGAAATAATTATTGTTTAATGGGATAACTCATGAATAGTTCTAATGTATTACTCCCTCCGTCCCAAATTCATTGTCCTTTTTTGATATTCGTGCAGTTTTAAATCCCTTATATCTTTCAATGTGAATCTCCAAAAATATGCAATATGGATCTTATTTGATAGATTTCAATTTGTTCTATAATACAAAGATGTCAAAATCATGAAAAATATTATAGATTGAAAGATATAAGCAAGAGACAAAAAAGTGAAAAAGGAATAATGGACAATGAAAATGGGACGGAGGGAGTAATAGAGAGCCAAACCACAAAGAGCTTTTTTACCTTTGTGTTTAGCTTCTCTGGTGCAAAGCAATTTTCTTATTTTGACAAGCTAAAATAAATAAAAAGCCTTTTTGCCTTCTTTGATAAAGTTGCTCTAAACTTCTATTAAGCCCAATAAAATGGTTAGAGGGGTAAAATCGATATTCTGGAGTGTAATGTTTGCTACTTTATTTCCCACATTACCCCTGACCTTTCCACCTCCCCTAGTTGATGACTCAATCCCCGAAGAAGAAGTCTGCATCTACATGTCTCTAGCAGCCGCTTCATCATTACATCCTTGCAAGCCCACTTTTACATGTTATAGAGCTCTGACATCTGTCCCCTCAACCCTTTCAACATTATCGTTTGTCACTACCACCTCCTCTTCGATTGCCACCTCGTTTTCCTCCAAAGGTGGGACTGTTCCCATTCCCCTTGAGAAGCATGCTTGCTCAGTTACCCTCGAGTCCTGAACTGCAAGCCTGTCAGTTACCCTCGAGTCCCGATTTGCATCCACATTCTCCCCTCCTCTGTTTTGCTGTTGCGTCTTTGAATCACCAGTTGAAGGAATTGAGATGAGTATTCCACATGACAACCCGGACACAAACAATCAGTTCTTAGAACCATAATTCAAGTGCAAGCATAGAACCATAATTCAAAAGTTCATACTTTACAATTAAGTACTATTCACTCAAGATTATTCTGCAAAATCTATTATGGACATATTATTCAAAAACCTTTTATGGATTATCATTATAATTTCTATAAAACATTATCGTCAACAATCCACTATTCAAAATTTTAAAAATAATTGGCTCTCAAATACGCCTTTTGATAATTGAAATTGCCTTCGGGGCATCTTATAGCAAAATTGTACGTTTACCAAAAGCAAAAGCAAGGCTCAAAACCTTAAGTTATGATCAGATCAATTTTCCTTTCTTAAAAATTAAATGTAGCAAGTCACCAATTAAAATGCAGAGACTTGGAACAATGAGCTGATCGGTTCTTAAGAAATTTAGTTCAAAAGTACTCAAGTAGCGACAACCAACAATTTTTATCACAATTGAACGTTTTCACATTTTGGGCCAAACTATTGTCCAATCCAATACCAAGCCCAAAATCGATGAGGTTTTAGATCCATATATCATCCCAGCCTAGCTTCAGGCCCACTATAAATGGGCCACATCTCCCAAGGACTATGGCAAAGCCTATTTAAGTATTGACGATTTGTCTCAAACATCACATATTTACTTAGGATTTTTTTCAACTATTTACTTAAGATAATGATTGGTGGGATCAGTTCTGAATTACCCCAAAAAAGAAAATATATCCTTTTAGCCTTTGATTTTTTTTAAATTTTTTTTTATAGCCTTTTAGCCTTGATTTGGATGGTGGAAGAGGTGTGAGAGAATGGAAAGTGATCATTTTCTCTTGTTTGATCAAATGAAAAATGATTCTTGATTACCATGCATGATCTCAAGTTAGAATGACATCTTAAATTAAGCAAGAATCTGTTCTCACATCAAACGGTAATCACAATTAGTATTATGATATATTCAGAAATATTAAAAACTTGGACTGACATTTAAAAGTTTTGAATGCGCTTGTTATGTGAATAGAAATAAAATAAAACAAATAAGAGAGAACGAGGGGAGGAAAAAGAAGAAGACGAAAATATAGTTATATGTGTTGAATTTTGTACATAGAACCGCCAACCACATTCTGATTATTTTCCACTCGTGGACTTCTCTCTGCAAACATTTCTAAACATTCAATAACCTAATCATTTTTTTCTAACCGTAATTAAGTTAATTCTTATTTCTACAACTGAACTGTGCAGAGGCTGTATCTATCTATGATCTATCTATCTAACTGTTAAATATGCTATATTGAGTTGTCACAATGTCATATAAGCATCTTGGAAAACCATAAGCAAATTCCTCTCTGGCTAATGTTCATCTTTGAGGGAAAACGTTTTCAAAACTACTCCCCGCCTTTATTCGGGTTCTTTTTAAACAAGGAAAATTGTCGAAAATCGTCAACCAAACAAGGTTTTTCAAATATTTTTCAAAAATATGTAAGACATTGATCACAAACAGTTTTTTTAAAACTCCGATGAATACTTTGAAAACTTCGGTAGTGTTCGGTTGCCATTTCATTTTAGTTTTAGTTTTGTTTTCCAATCATTATCCTACTTCTTTCTCCAATCATTACCCTATTTTTCTAATTATTACTTTACCATCTCTCTCTGTCTCTCTCCAATCATTACTCATCTCTTCAGTCATTGTTATTAGGTTGAGGACATTGGAGCAGTTGATGGTGTTACATTGGTTTTGTTTTTCTGTTGTGGTTTATTGGTTTTGTGGTTGGGTCGAATGGTTCCTAGCCAACCCCTTCCGGATTTTGAGAAGTATTTCATGTATTTAATTTACATTTTTCCTTTAAATCCCTTTACCTTGGTGTAAATAATTAACTCTATTTAACGGTTTATTTTTGAAGGTCCACCCAATGTTGCTGGAATAGCCTTTCTGCTTGTGGGTGTAAAGCTGTGTACATTCAACCATTTCCTAGAGCCTACAATAAATGGCCGTTTTAGATAACAATTTTTTCCCTTATAAGTAAAAGGATTCTGCAAGATCGATCCACAAAACAATGTTTGTGACTAAAATGTTTTTTTATCCGCATTTTGTGCGGAGTTTTAGAATCTTTCAAATGGTAGATGATCGCAAGTGAAGTAAAGTGCAGTTGGCCTCCCTTACATACTCCCATGTGCGTAGGCAAGGTTTGATCTCCGTAAGCCCCATCCCCTCACCCAATTCTCCTAGGATGGTTTAGATTAGATTAGAATTAACAAATGGCAAAAGGGTAGATGATCACGCAACCGTCTTTCTAGAGGAAAAAACTGCCAAAGAAGTCCAAAACAACATCTCAATAAACCAGTTTCTAAAATGTCATCCGGAAGCATGCTTGCAATAAAAAATAAGGCCAGATGGAAAAATAATTAAAACTTTGATACCAAACACCTTGCCCTTTTCTTTCTCTCTATATCCAAACAAGTGTCTTTCCTTTTCTTTCTCACACAAGAGAAATAAACAACCCACCCAAAACCCTTGGTTTCTATTTCAAACTTCTTCTTCTTTGAACCCCAAGTACTCTATATTTCCAGTCAGAAATGGCTGCCAAATCATTACTTCCCAAAATTCCACGGTTCAAGATGAATTGAGAGAGAGATGATCAGAGAGAGTGCCTATAGTATAACCTTAAGATCTATTTATTTTTTGTCTATCTATACAATGTATATGTGGAAATGAGAGAAGTCATAATATTTAAAAAAGTAAACTTTAAAGATAAATTACGGAAGCTAGCTAGGGCTTTTCTTTTCTCTAGATCTCGTCTTTCCTTCCCCACCTAGTCTTGTCGGGGACGTGCCAACCAGAGGGAACTAAGAGCACGGAGACGATGGAAGTACTCAGCTATTGCCAAAAGACATCTTGCCGCTTGACGGGTGGTCAAGATCTGGTGCAGCCGGTGAATTGTTTGGTGTCTCAAATTATCTGCCTGTAAAAACACAAATATCACCATATAAAAAATCATACATGCCAATTCAATCCTAGGAGGAAATAAATTGGAGGACCGTTTTCGTCATTTGACTACAAAGGTTGTGTCAATATTGATATCAGGAGATAAGGTTAACGAAAAATTGTGATATTGGTAAGCAAAATGGAAATTACATTCGATGAGTTACAATTAAAGGACATTAAATCAATGATATAAGGTCTGCAACAACAAAATCAATGTAGAGGATCAATGAAAACTACCTTGGAAATTTGTGACAATGACAAGATATATAGAAAATATGGGCTATTTTTGTCATTTGACTACTCAGGTTTTTATTGGGAGATGAAATTAATCAATGGAGAAGTTGCAAAGAAATAACCTAGGGAACTTGTGATTTTCTTTTGGTAGTATAAGTTGTGGTTAGATTGTCAAATGGGGCAAAGAATATAAGGACATGGACATGAAAGTGAAGTCTGTAAGGCTATGTTTTTTTCTTCATTTCAGGTAGATAGTTGTGGCATGGTGCAGGGTCTTTTTTGACCATTCCGTGAAGAAATTTGAGCACCAGGAGGGGTATTTGAAAAATTAGTTGAGAGACTTGGCAATTGTGTGATTCTCTTCTCCTGATTAAAAACGCATGTTTGACATGGATTTAAGAAATAAAATAATTTCATTGACAAAGAATACTTTTTTTTTTTTGTGCCGTGCATAGAAGGATTTACGCATAATGGTAGTTTTCAACCTGAGAAGTTCAAAGAAAATAATAGTATAAAATTAGTTAATTAAGCAAGTTAGCCTAAGCTTGATGCTAAGAATTGCTTAAACTTTTTGTCAAGAGGACTAGTTCATGCTTCTGCGCAACTACAATTGAGTTGACTTTTTTATTGTTTTACGCCTAGATCTTAATAAATTTTACATTTTCAATTAGGGATGTGATTTTGGCACTCCACTTTTATTTTTATTTTTTTCACATGATCAAGACACAAAGTGAAATGACAGTGGATAAAATAGAAGTGCTAAAATTAATTTCCTTTCAATTAACAGAAAGTTGGAGATGAAGAAAAAAAGAATCACAACCAAGACATTTCTGGAAAACAACTATTGCTCACTGTGGCTCTACCCTAATTCACATAATGTGCATGCATTAGCTTGAGCAAAAGCGGCTACAAGAGCTTGAAAATGGCTTTCAAAAACATTCCAAATTAGCAATTTTTTTTTTTAACATTCGTTAAACCTAATCTACTCTATCATAGGGGATTTGGGAGAGGTGGATGGGTGCTTACGGGGATCGAACCCTACCTATGTGAATGAGAGTATAAGGGAGGCAACCAACTGCACTCTACTCCACTTGCAAATTACCAACTAATATTTGGGAGGGATTTGTGAGGGCTAGAACTGAGAGCAGAGCAAAAAAGTCTTTACCGGATGATTAATAACCTAGGCTTTAGCAAGGATGACTTTAAGGTGTCACATAAGAATCATCAAAAGGGTACATAAAACTATAGCCTAGCTACCATTATTAGGTTGTAGGTCAGGTTCTAGGTCTTCTTTTATTTGTTTTTTTCCCCCCCCTGATTGGTAGAGGAAACAATTACACACAAATAACACGTACGTACTTATACCCCCCAAAAAAGAAATGCTTGATTAAGTGTTTACAGATAGGATGCTTTGATTAGAGACATGAAATGAAATATATTGAAGATTTGATTAAAAAATAAGAAGCTGGCAAGGTACCAACAGACATGAAAAGAAAACCAATACTACTTTTTGATTGGGTATCTACTGAGTCAACTCATGACTTCAGCGAGTCACATGTGCACGAATTTATTGTTATGATGATGAGATTAGAACAGCCAGCTTTTAATGCAGTAGTCTTTGTTGGAGGGTCAATAATAATGAGGTTATGGCGGAGGGATGGTCTCTATGTTGCCTTTTGAGTCTAATGCATTGCATGGTTATGACCATGACGTCCTCTTAGAAACACCCATGGGCGTAAGATCTCTGTGATGGAGATATCTGTGGGCCCTTCTTCCTCCATCACCCTAGTCCAAGGTTTTAAATAACGTAGCGATTTTGGGTAGCCGTACTAGCAGCGTAACTTTAGCGCAGGTATCGAAAGACATGCAGCAAAAATCAAGTGTAACGATCATGTCTTTTTGAAAAAAAAAAAATTGGCACCTGAGCACGTGTAGTGGCCATGGCCATCATGTGGAGGCCGTGAAGCGATAAAATAAAATTAAATATCGAACTCAAAGCGGTTCATATCGGAAATCAATCGTACGGGTGCGAATTTTGGATCGCAACAGTACTATACCGAAGTGTAACGATATCGAAGGACTTAAATACCACTGCGTAGCGGCTGATATCTAAATATCTATCACATGATATGCAAGCTAGTTTCACAAGTACTTTTGGGGCATTGTTTGTATTACGTGGCATGCAAGTACTAGCTAATCAAAGTAAGTAACCACCCGACGAATTATCAGGGTTGTACTTGGACACACCCACATGCGCTGTTGCATATCATTTTACTGTAACAAATCAGCTCTTTTTGAACGCAACTTTCCAGACCCGTTTTGGGCCTTGGAAGGGACTTGAGATCCGTAATTTCTACCGCGCGCTAGTGGACGTAGTCGGACTTTGGTCGGCAAATTCAAGGGCGTCGATGGCACAATCCGAACCTTTGGACTTGTTAATCGCCAAACCAGTTGAAAGCAAGATATGACTCACTAGGCTACCACATTGGTTGTAAACCCATTGTGGACTCCAAGGTTTTCCAATGCTCGTGGATCATTGCTCCTGCGGATCAACACTAAAGTGTGCAGATCTCGAGGAGTACTATAGGCCGTCAATTAATGTGAGTTGTTGGTACTTCGAAATACGAATATTTGGTTGTTTATGAAATTTTGTTGTGAAACTCTATCGTAATTTTGTAGCCCATCCCAAAACCCATATCATGAGTGAAAGTATATGGACAAATTACTACTAGTATTGTAAAATGAATGCAATAATGCTAACATATTATGTTTAATTTGTACATTTTGCGATTTTCTATTTTGGTATATATTCTCTTCTATCTACCCTGTAATATGCAAAATTTGTGAATTTGGTACGTGAGAAACCTGATCGATGAGCTGGGGGAGTAGGTCACGGTCTGTTTGGAGTAGGTTTTCCCAACCTGGGCAGGAGCAGATTCTTGTCCTCCTTTTGGTCCCCCCTATATAAGCTTAGGTCTGGAATTTTGATCTCAGCCGTCAGATTGTGTTTTCAATTGTCTAGATCTACGGAAGGTTTATGACCGGTCATAATTTACTTTTTCCCGGAAAAATTTCATTAAAATCTGAACCATTGATAACACGATCCAACGGCTGAGTGGTGGTCCAGACCTAAGCTCCAATCAGGTCACCCTGATAGAAACCGGACTGATGCTAGTTATATACATATCTATTACTACTCTTTTTTTTTTTAGGTAATTCGGAAATTCATATTTGTCCCTTTCTCTCTGCCTCCCTCATTTAGATAACATGACTTGTACACAAATTGTGTGTGCCCGACTGCCCAAGTGTCTCGTATATATCCACATATCATATATATCGCATGATTTAGAAAGATTTAAAGAAAAACAAAATGATGATTGTCAAGGGTTTGAGTGCCAACAAAGTTGGAATGCTTTCTCATTGATTGTGATGCCGTTCTCACGTGCTTCCTTTTAATCTTTGTAACTCTCATTTTAAAGATTAATGAAATTCTTTTTTGCCGTTCAAAAAAAAAAGAGCATATGAGGAGGCAGCTAGGGTGTTGGGGGGGGGGGGGGGGGGGGCGCCATACCTGTCTTACGAAGCCTTCAAGTGTGGAGAGCTTATTCATGGCTATGGCCATCTGCCCCATGTAGTTTCCCATGTTAGGTGGGCTGCTCAGTGAGTCAGAAGCAATGGTGTCTGAGAGAGATTGATTCAGTGCCTCGAGTCCTTGCGATAGAGCGTCTTCGGCCTCCTGTGTTGACTGTTGTAATCCGCAGATCCCCAGCAGCTGTTGCTCCGTTAACGGCTCTATTTGGTTCAGTATAATCTAACAGCCACCCAAAAAAAAAAGAAAAAAAAGAACACTTAGCTTTTGTAAATCCAATAAGTTGCCCAAAAAACACGATTTTTTTTTTGAAGTTTAGCTGTACTTTCTATAATCAGTTTAATTTGTAATGGAAATGGATTTTCGCATTTCCCTTGTTGCTATTGCCCTCTTTTTCTTGGTTTTATTTTTTGATCGGCAACAATAATTTTATATATAAAAACTCAACAAAGGGTATATCTTTGTGGCTAGAATTTAGCTTTTTCTTCCTTTTATTCATCTGAATTTTCTTATTTCTAGGAAAATTTGTCCTTCAAGAGACTAATATAGGAAAATCCAAAGACCGTCCAAACAACTTTTCTTGTTTTAGGAAAACAAATTGAGAAAAACAGATTCTGAAAAAAAAAAAAAAACCCGGGTACGCTTATTCCTTTGCTACAAACAAAAGAAGGTACGAACGTCGGAATAAGAGTTTGTTTCCATCAATGTGCGCGTGTGAGAGAGAGAGAGAGAAAGACCAGTCTCTTGCACGGCTCTCAGCTTCATCTCTCTCTCTCCCTCTCTCTCTCTCTCTCTCTCTAAAATGTGGAGTAACAGATATTGCTTTATGGCAGGGCTTGGAATAATACCCAACGTGGCCTTATTAAGGGAAAGTCTTAAAAACATGGCATTTCTACTGGAATTTTAAAAAACGCGTTTTAAACTAGTTAAACATTTCTACTGCCAATTTACTACATGTCTCTATTTAAGATGCCAGTGGAAGTTGCAAAGTTGCTGGAAAAATTACAAAGACAATTTTTTTGGGGGGATACTCCGGACAAGAAGAAAATGCACATGGTTAGTTGGGAGAGGATCACTATGAAGAAGGAAAGTGGGGGCTTAGGAATTAAAAGATTGTTACAACAAAATTTGGCCTTACTTGCTAAGTGGTGGTGGAGATATAGCAATGATAAAAACTCTCTGTGGGTCAAGGTTATTACAGGGAAATATAATCTAGACCGGAGGAGCTGGCTCCCATATTCTCCTGGCTCCGGCTTGATCTCTAATGTATGGAAGGGTATTTGCTCAGTTGGGGATAATGATTCAATCCTTGGATTTTCGATTCAGGAGGGATTCAAGGTGAAGGTAAATTCAGGCCGAGACACGCTCTTTTGGGAGCATACTTGGTTGGGTGAGGCTGCGCTTAAAGATGAATTTCCGAGACTATACAGCCGATCTACTCAACAAAATGAGGTGCTAAGTGATATTTGGGCAGGTGGGGACTGGAATCTGGAGTTTAGGGGACTATTGCGGGTTCGGGAACTCCAACTATATGAGGATTTGAAGCAAAGATTGAATGGTGTGACATTGGATCCTTCAAAATCAGATTTCATGCAGTGGATTTGGACGACGGACAAAGTTTTCTCTGTCAAATCAGTATATCGACAGTGGGAAAACCAAACGCAGTCACGACATACTCTACTGGGTTCTTTGTGGAGAAATTTAAGCCCCCCTAAAGTGGAAATTTTCTCATGGATGGCCATACAAGATAGAGTTGCAACTCGATCGGTCCTTGTTGATAGGAATATAATCTCCGAGGCCCACATGGCGGTATGCCCCTTATGTACTCTTCATGTGGAAACGCCTCAACACTTGCTCTTACACTGCCGTTTTTCATGGCTGATATGGTCAGAAATTATGGAATGGTGGAATATTCAGTGGGTTAGTCCAAGTTCATTAGCAGAGGTAGCACTTTGGTGGTTTGGGAATAAATTTCGAAACTTGGAGAAACATATCTGGGAGGTATGCTTTTTTGCAACGCTCTGGTCTATTTGGCTAACGAGGAATGGTTGTATCTTCAACGGTACAACAACACGGGCTTCGGAAGTGGTGGATTTGATCAAAACTAGAGTAGCCATGTGGATGAAGGCTAAGTTTGACATCAAGATCTACACAGTGGAGGATTTCAAAGGGTATTTGGATGGGATTCGAAAAGTGAAATTGTGAAGTGGTTAAGTAAGTGAGGTGTTCTTATCCAACCTTGGTTGGATAAAGTGCCAGAGTATAACTCTCTTTAGTAGCTGTGTTCTAACGTCTAGATTGTAATCGATGTACCCCTTCGAATTCAATAAAAAGTTTCTTTTGCTGACCAAAAAAAAAAAACAGTTCCGCTTAGTAGTGTGGGCTCCGCTATTTTTTGTGTCAAAATACGTGTTCCCGAATTTTTTTTATCACAGAAGTGAAATTTATATATTATCATTGCTATAAATTCCGAATGTGTACCAATAGAAATACTCACAAAGTGAGTTGTAACAACAGTATTCATTTTTTGTACTAGTATTAAATCTGGTCCATACATTTCACGTTATCAACAATATCACCATTTTTGTAAACACTGAGCCTCGTAATCATCAAAATTTCGGTCCAAAAACAAGACTTTAGAAAGAATGCATTGTTGTTAAAAAAAAAAAAAAAGAACTTGAACTATTTTTTCTTCATAGACTAAAAGAACTCATTGATATCTATTTTATAACTTCCAAATAAAATTTAATTTTATTGATAAAAATGCATTATTTGTAAGTTTTCGTAATGTAGACTATCTTTATATTCATATACATTTTTGGGAAAAAAAAGCAAATGGAGTAGTTTTCTTATTATTTTTCATGGCCAATAAAACTATGCATTATCAAAAATCTTGGAAACTATTTAATTTGAAGGAAACAAGGGTTTCGGAGTATAAAGTTGGGAGGGATATTAGTACCTTGATGAGCTCGGAGGGCCGGAAACCACCCATCCACATGAAGCAACGTTCGGCAGGAGACTTCCACATGCCGGAAACAAGGTGAAAAACGTCGGACTTAGCCACCATGCTTTTGAGGTTCATAATCTCGTCGTAGTGAGCTACGCAATTGTCGACAAATAACCGTAACTCGTTCTCCGGTATATGCTCTTGAACCGCTGCTCGGAGCTCGCACATCAGTCTGTGGTGTTCCTCTAGCCACCTTTGGTACTCCATGTCAAATACTGCAGCAGGGAATTGAGCTTTAACATTTTTTTTTTTGATCGGCAAAAGGAGCTACTATAACATTGATGTGGAATTTTGTGTTCTTTTTTATTTCAAATCGAAATGGCTAATGCTATGCTTCCGAATTTTGAAAATGTCACTGTACGTACTTTTGCACTGTTTTTGTGTAACAGTTATTTATGCACAAGATAGTGATGATGACAATATGTGGGAAGTGATTTTCACACTCCCCTTTTTTTGATATTCGCACTCGATCTCTTTTTTGTTTATTAATGTTAAAAATGTGTGTAATATCTTTGCTCTAAGACAAGAAAGGGAGTGAAATTCATTTTCCATATATATATATATATATATATGAGATTCACACTCCCTTTTTTGTTATCCACATACCCTTTTATGTCTTTTTATCAAATAAATACAGATACTTTCAACACTAAAAATAAACAAAGAGAGTGTGAATAACAAAAAAAAGAGTGTAAATATCAATTCCCTATATATTTTATATATTTTAACACGTTAAAACATTAAAAAAAATTGTTCAGGTTGTAAAACTTTTTTAGATAAATAATAACGAACAAAAAGAAATTATACAAAATACTCTACTAGTCATGCGACCATGGCATTTTCAATTGAAGAGTCCACATCTTCAACAAAAAATAATAATAATCGCATCTTTTTTCCAAAAACTTGGGTGAACCTGCCATGTCTGGTGCACCGGATAAAGTCGGTTGAACTCGGAAATAAGTAGATACTAGATATAGTACTTGATGGTACATGGGAGCATGTAAATAATACACCACCTGAGCTTATGTTGTTCATAACTGGAATAGTTTGGTCAGCTCCCATTAGAGCACCACCTCCACCATAAAAGACCCCCTTAAAACAAAAACAAAAAAACCCAAGTTTTAAATACTATTTTCTTCTTTATAAAAAATGGTATAAAGGTGAAGAGATTCTATCAAGAAATCACTAGCACAATTAGTTGAGAAAGAGAAATCTCACTTGTGATCTAGCCCTCTGTAGTTCTTGTTCGAGTTGTGTAAGCTTAATCCTACTTGTTTCTAGCTGCTGAACATAAGCCTGTAATAATGCCATGTACAACATAATTAATAAAGCCCATAAAAAAAAACTAACATAAATTAATTAAATGACGCATATATAGGGAACAAATCTTGTCTCAAATACAAGACATTTTATTTAAAATTGGACTGACCTTTTTCCTAAGTCTGCTTTTCCTAGCTGCCTCTCGATTCTGAGCAAGTCTCCTCAGTGTCTGCTCAAAAATGCAGAAAAATATCACATGAGAATATAGTCTTCGATAAAAAATTAAAAAAACAAAAAAAGGAGACGAGTAATGATATACGAACAAAAAATAAAACGGAAAAAATAGAGGAAAAAGAACTCAATGCATATAATCAAATGTGGCTAAATTGATAGAGTCAATGCAGCATGAATGAAACACCCATCAAAATGGTATTTTAATTACAAACATGTTATTGTCACATCATTCTATTGGCATTTTACGTTATTATTTTACACAAAAAGGAAAAGAATTATTTGATTCAAACCAAAATACCATTCAAAATACAAATGCTAATTGATAAGTGTTGCTTCATAAGTATTCTTTAAAATAAAATTTTGAACTTTTCTTTGAAGGTATTTTCAAAAGAGGAAAACCTCATTTTTATGTGTAGAAAAGAACCAAAGAAGCAACCTTTTCTTTTTTTCATTTTTATCGACAAAGAAATTTTTTATTAAATTCAATAAGGGTACATCAGGTGCTGAAGCAACCTTGGGGTCTGGCGTTTTAGGTCCTTCCTGTTCTGAACTTGACGTTGGGCCTTTGCGGTTACCTTCACGCTGCCACAACAATGAAAGCAACATTAATAATCAAATTAACCTTTTCCAAAATAAAATAAAAATAAACCCCCCCACTGCCAACAAAAAAAAAAATTTCCTAGGGAGACTACTGAAGGTTAATTTTCTAGATTGTTAACTTCATGGCTCTTGACTTTCCTGATGTACACTCAAGCTGGTCGGGATACCCGGTTATATAATAAAAAAGATGCAACTCAGTTATATAGCTCCACGCGAATCAATTTTTAAAAAATTGTACAACCTAAATCTCAGTTTACAAGAAGCAACTGATTCTATGAACTACTGAATTATATATATGTAGGCAAAGAATCACTGATATATATATAAGTATGTTTAATTATATCTGTATAATAAGTCCAACCTTGATTGCTTTGGCAGGTGCTTGATCAGGACCAGTGGCAACATTGTTTTTGGGGTTGGTCGACTCCATGGACGGCTCAGATGGCCTCTTTGAACCACTAGTTGCTGGAGATGAAGAAACTAATCCAACACTTCCCTACCAAATACAAAACAAACCCCATTGAAAAGTTTGCTTAATTAAGTACACTACTAATTATATGAACTTAATATCATAAATCCACCTCATAATATGGCAGTGGATTTTCTTTTCTTTTCTTTTTCCTTCAAATAGTTATGAATTTTGTATGCAATTTATACTAATTAGTGTGATTAGCTAAAAGATTTTAGAAAGTACAACCATAAACTGACTCATCATCATTTTGCGAAAAGGTTGTGAAAGACAAAAATGGTTTGCATGTAACATCATTCATGCCTATAATACATACCAAACCCATTAAAGATTTAGCGTAACGCAACACAAACACGAAAAATTTGCAACTGAAAACCGATACCGAACAATGGGGCAAGTTGATTAATTTCATCGCTCTTAATTAAAGTAAAAGTTACGGAAGTGACATAGCATTTTCAAAAAAAAAATGTTTCTACCGCATCATTATTTTGGTCGAGGATTACGTCAAAAATTACTCATAATTATTGTTTTTTCCTCAAAATAATGTATTTAGTGATCTTGTACTTAGAAGGCAAAAAGTAAAGCATCGAATATGCTGGGATACATGTATACCTTGGTTGTTAATGGCTCTATGTGCATTGGCTGTGAAGGGAAAATGTTCAGAGTTGGTGGCCTCATCCCAGTGTTCTCTGCACCTATGAAAATCCTCACAGAGTCATTAAACTAGAGAGAGAGAGAGAGAGAGAGAGAGAGAGAGAGAGAGAGAGAGAGAGAGATTTCTTGATTCTATGATCATTAATTAAACCTCAGAGGGGGAAAGGTAAAAGAGGGTACAAAAGGGTTTAAAAAATGAGGAAAAAATCAAATAAAAAATGGAAAAAGGAGAAAAAGAAGGAATCCAAATTTCGCACATTTTTCCAGTACAATCAGAATTTCCCCACAAGAAATTCGGTTCCGATCAAAGAATTTGTTAAATGTCACGGGTCCAAACTCCAAGAAACAACCAAAATCAGGATTTTTTTTTTTGAAAAAAACGAGGCAACTGTTTTCTTGGGAATTGATTTTTCTTCTGCAAAAAGGATCTGGTCAACAATAGTACATCGCACAGATTGTACACGGTTGAAACATTTTTTCTTCCTCATGACCACTACCCTTTTTCCCAAATTAAGAATCTCAACAAAATAGCTACAAAAACAAATAAAATGGAGAGAGAGAGAGAGAGATGGAGCTTACGCCTTTGGTCTTGGACAGATGAGGGGTCTTGTTGTCCATCAAAATAAAGAAAGAGAGCTTGATCTAACTCCCCCAAATCATAAGCTCCAGAATCTTTGCTTCTGCCAACCCCCCACATACATAAAGACCCACGAAGAAAGATAAAATTTAATTCAGGAACTAAATCCAAATTTAGCAGAGATTAACAAAAGTTAAATTCTCAAAAAAAAAACTCTATGATCAAAAAACTTGATTCTTGATGTAAAAGATTTAGTAGCCCTCAACCAATGGGAAAGAAAAACTCAAAATGGGTTTTTTGGGTATTTAACACCATAGACCAAAAATTATTGGGCTTTTGTCTGTCCGTTAGACTAGATACCGAATTATTAAATAAAAAAAGAACCTTTGACAAACCCATACGATCCATATGATTTCTCGAATCTTGTTATAGAAGATGTGATGCGAAATAGAAATAAATCAGTTGGATAATATGTCCAAACAAAAACAAAGTACACATCAAAAGAATTTTGTGGGTGCGAAAAATTATTTTTTTGATAATGAAGTGTGAAAAATTATTGCATAAAGTGGCTATGAATAGTGGAATTACAAATAAAACAAACACAAAAAAGAATTTGGAATAATTTCGAAATGGGATTTTGTGGGTGTGTGTACACCACTGAGATCGAGCGATGACAACCAGGAGGTAGGCTTGGAAGCGGCCATCCTTTGAAGAAAGCGTAATTGCTCACTGGTCTACATATTACCCGAATAAAAACATATCAACCTCACAAAAAGAATTTTGTTGTGGGTTTGGAAAATAGTTACATGAAGTTTGTAGGAATCGGCGATGAAGACGAAGACGATTGCATCATATACGGATGAATCTGAGGATTATTCTGCTGCTGCTGTTGTTGCTGCTGATACTGATGATGTTGATGAGGAGAAGGATCTTGAATTTGTTGTTGATGTTGGTTCACAAGTACTAGCTGGTTTTTATTGGAACCCATGTTTAAGCCAGTAGACTCAACTAGATGGAGGTGCTTGTTGCTGCTTTCTCTCTCTAAAACAGCTCTTGAGAACCCCATTAATGGCGAAACTCCCCTTGTTCACTTTTTTCAACGCTGATGATCATGATCATTTCTTGATCTTCCCCATCAACACATAGGTACAAATATATTCATGTGTTGTTATCTATCTATCTATCTAGAGAGAGAGAGAGATAGTCGGTTACAATTGAAGATAGGTTGCTGCTATGTGGATGAAAACGAGAAAGAGAGAGGGGAAGAGAATTGAATACAAAAGAGAGAAAAGACAAAGCTTTTTTTTTCCTTAAGCTCCCATATCTCTCTCTCTCTCTCTCTCTCTCTCTCTCTCTCTCTCTCTCTCTCAAAGAAACAAGACGACTTTCTGTAATACCGAATTTTCAGATAAAGCGGTCAGTCTTAAGAAAGATATCCCCTTCAACTCTCTCTCTCTCTCTCTCTCTCTCTCTCTCTCTAAAACTATTTTCTTGATTTCTCTTTCTAAAACGGTTCCACTCGGCGAAACAACCACAAGACAAGGATGAAAACCACTCTATGAAACAGCTCATGGCTTTTCCTTGTTTCTAGTTTTTTTTTTTCTTCTTGAAACCAGCATATTTGTTATGGTAGTGAAATGACGGAAAAGTCCTTCGTTCTTGCAATTTTCGCTCTTTTTCCGACACTTTCATGCACTTTCGAACTCACACGTGGGAAAGGGAAAAAGAGCATTTCTGCCCATTGATTTTTTCCCCACCCTGTTTAATCTTTTCAAAAATAAAAAGAGAAGAAATGGGTAATCTGTAAAGCTACGTTTGGATTCGCGAAAGTCCAACTTTATTTTCAGATTTAATTTCGGTTTTTGTGAACCTTTTTTTACGGTTTAGTCCATGTTTAAAATTTTACATTTTTATTTTTCTTAGTCATAACCCATCGGAGATAGAGAAAATATACTTAAACCAAAAAAGAATTATAAATAAGGGTTCAGAGAAATTATTATGCCATTATATCTCCACTGTTTCAATTTGGGATGTCGAAAGACATTATCCACACGAAAAGTCAAAAAATGAAGTTTGTGAGTTTTAAAAATAATCCCTTGTAGATTGCTATTCATATATTTGCAAGTGAAGAAGGCAATATTCAAAATAAGCATAAATCCGAATTTAGTTCAGTGCATTGAGTTTTAAAAATAATCCCTTATTTTTACACATTTTTATTTGATGTTCATGGAAGTAAGTTTATTACTTCTTTTCCACTCACAAAGACGAAAGATATCAATAGATCATTTGATAGGCATTACAAGTTAAAAGTCATATAACCAACAAGCAAGGGCAAAACTAGAATTAATTAACATGAGGAGACAAAATTAAGGGAGAATTTTTCCGTTTCAAAAAAAAATTAAGGGAGAATTTTTCTAGTAGAATTGTAAATAATAATTTTTTTAATTTGAGTTCTTATATAGAACGGCATTTGGAAATTAAATATCAACTTTGAGAGATCGTTTATACCACGTCATTGACAATGCATATCATCACTCAATAATAAATTAACGTCTATGTAGACAAACTGACCTTCGTTATCCAGATGTGACAGTTATCAAATGGTGTTGGACATAGAAATTAAATATAAGTGACGAATTCCATTAGCGATATGGTTATACCACGTGTCGTTGCTATTGGGTTATAAGCGTTCATATTCCAAGTTGTTTATTGCAATTTCAAAATTGTTAAGTTTGCTGAAATAATAAAACCAGGAATTAAAATCCTTCAATAAACTATGGAAAGGGTGAACTATCGAATAAAGTTCAAACTTCGAAGATTCAAATTCTCTAAATCAAGTCCATATATTTAGAACAGATGAAATTTCATGATTTTTGGGATATATATCAATCGTGTGTAAACAATATGTTTCAAAATGTTCCAGGGTTGGTTGTCAGCCCCTGACAACAACTATAAGGTCCAGTTCGATTGACTCGAATTTTGCAGGGAATGAAATATATATGATTTGTATACCCCGTGACTTCACTATTGTGAATGAATTGACAGAAGAAAGTAATTCATGATGATTAGCTAATCAGGCTAGAATCACGTTTTTTGCAACATCAACGCAAAAATCTGATCCTCACACTCTCACAAAGTAACGTCACGTCAGTTGCATTCTTAAAAAAAAAAAAATGACAAGCTCGAATAATTTCCTTCAAACAAAATCGTGCGTAACGTTCGTGAATTATCTTATAAACATTTTAATGGATTCGTTACGTATGTGATTGCTTTACCATGGATATTGAATTTCTTAGTATATAACCTCAAACTCTGACCATCCAAACATGGAGTAACGCAGACCAATAGCAATTACAAAGGGTTGTTGGTCCATGATATTATTTGGAGACTACAGAGACACTTAGTACAAAAGGGGAATTAGGAACCAAAAATTACATAAGCACTCGTATTAATATATGCCCTGGCTCAACAAAAGAGAGGATGCCCAATTAATTAAGGTGCTGTTTACCCAAAGGGGTATGATTATAAAAGAATGAATGACAGTGGTAAGAGAAAAATGAAAAACCTTTGCACTTTTCAAAAGTCAAACCAATGAGATTTAGCCACGGGTAGAGTTTACCATAAAATAATGATGATAAGCGACATTGAAACATCTGAACTCTAAGCCCTTAACAACTCACAACTGAAAATTAAACAGGGATGGATGGGCTATAAACTTAGACATGATACTGAGTTTGAAATTTGACAACTTTTTGAGACATGCGGCAAGAGAAATATTTTTTTATGAATCTTTTAGTCTCAACATGAATCACAAACATTTAATCAGAATGGAAAAAAGAATAAGGGGGTGTTCCGATTTCTCCAAAAAAGAACTTTTAAAAAAAGAAGGTAATTGTAAGCTCAAAAATCATGTGTTTGCACAAATAATTTTTCTACCAATATAGATCTTATTTGATAGATTTCATTAAGATCTTTTAAATTGTGCAAAAAATTGAAAAAATATTTTTCATTTTCATTATATTCAAATTTAAAATTACCACGGTTTAAACAAAATATTTTTTTAGAAATTGAAACACCACCTAATTTTGATTTAAGGTTAGTCGAACTGAAAACATAGTAAGGTGGTGTTCCGGTTTCTAAAAAAAGAACTTTTTGAAAAAGGAAGGTAATTTCAAGCTCAAAAATCGTGTATTTACGCAAATAATTTTTCTACCAATATGGATCTCGTTTGATAGATTTCATTAAGATCTTTTATACGGTGGAAAAAAAATCAAAAAATTATTTTTTCATTTTCATTATATTTGAGTTTGAAAATTGAAGAAAAAGAACTTTTTCAAAAAGAATGTTTAGTGGAACACCCCCTAATAACAAAATAAATAAAATTAGCAGTTAACGAACTTCAAGGGCAGTTTTGTCCTCGTAACTCGTGCAATAATTTGGGGCAGCTGTCGCCGGTATGGCGGTTGACTAAAGGACACGTGTCGTGCCATAGACCATAAATTTTGGTTGTGCGGTTCACACGTGCGAAAACATAAGGGAGCGTTGGAACAGTCAAAGGAAAAATTATGTAAAAGGATAATTATTGGGTTAATTTACCTAACCTTCCCTGATATTTGTAAGGTTACCTTTTAGCTTCCTTAATTATGCTATTACTTTTATTAGAATTGAAGAGAATTGCATAATCGGAAAAGTAGATAAACTGTATGGGGAGTACAAATATAACCCGAAACTATTGAAAGTATACAAATATAACCCGAAAAATAAAGATAAGATAAAAAAAAGTATACAAATATACTAAAACTATTGAAAGCGTCGGACAAAATTAAACAATATTGTTACATTTTTGCCAAAAAAAAAATGTTGATAAATATTAGCCAAGGCTTCATGTTAGCCACACAAAAAGAAACATAATTACATGATCCGAAAGGCAAATGTATGCATACCTATATGCAAATACGACATACGCGACGTTTGGTTATAGAAATAAGATAAGCTATCTAATTTTCTATGGTTCCTTTATTATCCAAGAAATAGGTTGATGTGAGAAATGGGGAAAACTTCAGGGGAACCTCCGCATTTGTCAAACGAACCCATCATTTGTCTCCGGTTGCTTGTTGGGTTCCCATAAATGATCAAAGAATTTTTGTTGAATTTTACACATGCAAGGAAAGAAATTCACCCTCTTTTTCTTATCTTAATAATGATTGCTCCCTCTTAGTTTCAATTATACCTTACGTTTCGTCTCTTCTCTTCCAAACCAAATATGGGAGCTGCAAATTTGGACGGAAAATTTAACAAAGAAAAAAAAAACTATTCATGCATTTTTATTTTTTTTTAAATGCGACTAGTCTTAATATAATAGTGCTGCTATGAAAAGGACTACTTGGTATTTTTAAGGAAATTTAAAGAGGCTTTGGGAGCCTCTTGAGGTTAGAACAATACAGTCAAGTGACCCCACTCCACCCCATGTGCCTTCACCCATGGGGGCGGTTAATATACAACAAGTGTGGTCGATCAATCTTGACGAAATTTGTTTAAAAGTATGTCAATGTTAATTTTGGGCGTTGCATGTAACTTAACCATCTCCCATATTGGACACTGATTAACAAAACAGATTCTTATGGAGTATTTATTTTCAAGCGGCAAAAGCAGAGGATTTTTTCTTTCTCCTTTTATTTTTTTATCCTCTTTCTCCTTAATTTTTTTATCCTCTTTCTCCTTAATTTCCAATACAATCGTTTTTTTGTTTTCACAAGTTTAGGGTTGAAAATGAGCTGAGTCGAGCCGGGTTTTGTCGAGCTCGAGCTCGGCTCGAGTCTTAACAAGCCGAGTTTGGTCATTTACAAAACAAGCCTCTTTAATCGAGCCGAGCCGAGCTTTTGTCGAACGAGCCGAGCTCAACTCAGTTCGTTTACTAAACGAGTCGAAAACTCGAGCTCGAACTCGACTCGTCAACTAAACGAGCCAAGGTCGCGAGCTGCTGATCGATTGGTTTACAACCACAACTAAAGGGTTAGAAAGTCCAAAATACCATCATCTGAAAACCCAACAATTTGTTAGACAGGTTTTTTTCCCTTTCCCATCACATTCACCCGTGTCATCGATAATGGTAAACATTTATACAACCAAACAAAGCCTTGAGAGAACGTTGTATATTTTCAAAGTGGGGAGAATAAAACAGACCGGCCCCCACCTATCCCGCGATTTTTAACTTGTTTTCCCAACCACTCCCAAAATAAGGATTCTCAGCCAACTGCAACGAAAATGGGTACAATGTAATACTCCCTCGGTTCCAATTTGTTTGTCCCCTTTTTAACTTATATATGTTTCAAATTAATTATTCAATTTCAAAATTAATGGATGAGATTATCTAAATTTTTAAATCAATGAATCAAATTTGGTTTCCTTAATAAGTTAAAATCTGAGATTGGACAAACAAATCAGGACAGATGGAGTATATCACAACATACATATATCTACGTTCCACACCTGATATTAGAGTACGAATCCTCTCCACGCATCGGTCTCGCGACATAAGTGTTGCATGGTCCATGGATATGGCTTTTTGTTCCAATGGCAATTAATATTCCTGTTAGAACCGGCTTAGAGGGGAAGCCGTCGCTTCTGGCCCCCAAATTTTTGACTCTAAAGAGGGCCCAAAATATACCGCTTATGGTTTTAAATAATAAGGAGTTCCAATTGCCTTCAAGTAATATCTTCTTGGTGCATGGTGTGACAACTTAGGTTATTTGGATGCTTAATGAATTAGGTTGAATCTCCACCCCTTAACTCGTCCTCAAGTTTTTGCAACATTTCGTACAAAAATTTGTATGCGGAGATAGATGGCCCCATATTAGGAGTACTTCTGCTTTGGGCCCTAAATATTTTTAAGCCAGCATTGATTCCTGTGCAAGCTAGAATGTGGAGTAACCTATCTGCAAATCTATTAATGTACCAAAAAAAAATAGAAACATCATTTACTATACGTCCTAGCATTGCTCCCCTCTCATCACTACACATATGTGTGGCGCGCACTACAAATTATGTCTACTTCACTCTTGACACATATGTATGGTGGGGAGAGATCAGGTTAGATAGACTCATATATACAATCTCTATGGAGAGAGGGGTTTTAGGGCTTTTTTTTTTTTTTTTCTTCTGTCAATAACATAATTTTATTAAATAACATAATTTTATTAAAATTTGACAAAGGATACATCAAGAGGAAGACCAAATACTAGCCACAAAGATTGAAGCATAGTATGAGGCCGAGGGGAAAGATCGATTAGATATATAAAAGTGGGTGATTCTTTTGATAAGTATATATTTTGACTGATCAATTATATAGGTCGCCTTTATGCCTCAATGCTGGATGGGGTGTGTGTGTGTGTGTGTGTGTGTGAGAGAGAGAGAGAGAGAGAGAGAGAGAGAGAGAGAGATTTACGTAATTGCATAATACCACTGTATAAGGGATTGTAGCACTGTCCGTGTCAAGAACATATGCACGAAACATGTATGCAAGGCTGCACGAAACATTTATGGGGCCAATAAAGTCGGGAGAAGTACTTATGGACTAGCTCAACATACGACATTTACAACATGGAAGTGAGACTACTTGAACTTCAGATCAAAAGCGTTCCGAGACGGTTGAGAGTTGGAGCAATGCTACGCATCCCAATGACGCTGCAACATGGTTGGCAAGAAATCAACCTAGTTGATAAGAGTTTCAACCAGGTTGACACCTATACAATGGTCAATCATATGCACACCCACAAACCAAAGGAAAAAGATAATTACATCCAATAAAGGATAATGGGATGACCAAAGAAAGTAAACACACGATACAGCAAATCTAAGCTCTAACTCTCCTAATACCATCCAAACAGCTTTTGAAATCCTCAACTGACTCACACTGCACGTTAGAATAGTTGTCCGGACCAGTTTACGTGTCCCTCGAGTACTAATCATTAGAGATTTATTGTTAGAATTAGCTTACTACCCATTAGTGCATTAGAAATTAAAGAAAAAATAATGCAAGTGTTAATTTTCTCAGTAGATAGATTGTTTTGCGTAGTGAGCAAGAATGAACTGAAATAAAAGCAATGTCCAGTTTTAGTAATTTCGATTAAACCTTAATAAACAAGAAAAAATGCATTACAGTAGATAAATAGTTAGGTGAAAATATACATGTACTCAGCTAACCCCAGGGTTATTTTATCTAAACATCAACATTAGTCAGTTAGTGGTATTGTTTCTTATTTAAACTGTTATTGTCAAAGTAGTTTTCAGATTCCTAATAATTGTAGTAAAAAAATTAAGAAAAAATAAGCAGGCCTCTCTGTATAATATTGTATCGAATTAGGATCTCAGTTTGATTTGATTATACTATTAGTTGTTGTTCTTGAACCCCACTTCAACCATCCCCAGAGAGAGAGAGAGAGAGAGAGAGAGAGAGAGAGAGAGAGGGACCTTTGCTAAAGTAAAACAAAGAAGAAAAAACATATAATTTTGGGTTAGGTGAATCAAAACACATCCGGAAAGTAAAATTATTTAGTAATCAAAATGATTTAGGTAATCTTACGGAAATCAGGCAGCCTGGTCGATATTTTCGACGTGAAAACGACATTGAGCAATCAACAAATCAAGCCCCAGTTTATTAGTGGACGGAAAGTTATTTTTATGCATCTTCATTACACTTGTATTCCCAATTCTCAGTCCTTCCGTGCACGGCATTTTCTTTTTCTTTTTTCTTTTGATGAAAAACCAGTTTCTGGCATAGTAATCGTATCACTTTTATTTACTGTGATATCTAATGGTCCGGATTGCATGTTACTACCTTTGTCCTAAAATTTTTGTACCTTTCCTCAAAACAAGGACTTAAATATAGTACAATTTGTTCAAGAAAAAATTCAAACTATTTTCATAGATTAATAAAAACGCAATATTGATATCTAGTGATTGTTGATTTTTTTTTTTTTTTGAATTTTTCTTGAAAATTTGTCTTATTTTTAAGTTCTCATTTTGCAGATCAGACAAATATTTTAAAATAGAGGGAGTACGAAACGCCCTTACATATAGGACTAAATGCCTATACAAAATATTAGTTGACCATGCAGTGGAAAGGCTGCATCATGCATTACGAGCCATGAAGTAATCTATACATATAAAAGATTAATGAAATATAATAGAGCTAATTATTTATATAAACCAAATATTTTAGGTGCACAGTTACGTTGACATTATTTTTATTTGTTTGTATATATATGACGCATTACCCTTTAATTCTGTTATGTAATGTAAATCTATCGTGCATGCTAGGTTCTGATTGTTTGGCACTGGAAAATTAGGTCACCCAATCTGTCCAGCTTTCTAAAACGGGTAAAATGTACCTGAATTATTGGACATGGAATTCAGACACAGATATTGGGAAAAGTTTTACATCACTGCAGATAATAATATCTAATTGTGCAATTAAGTTAGGCTGCAATATTTTAATTTATTTTTTCCTTTTTCGGCTTTCAATCACATGGAAATATATAAGTACATAATTTATCAATTGTATTATTAATGGAAAAAAAAAAAACTACTTTTGCAGGGACTATGTTTACAAGATGGATGTCATCGCAAACCCCATTCCGCTACGGTTCTTATTTTTAGATTTTTGTCGAAACTTCAGAACTTAAATTCAGTCGTTGACATGATTTTTGGATTTTCAAAGTTGTTCTTGCACAGGTTTTACGATTCAAACATGATCCCACAGAGTTGGAGCCGGCCTACTGCGACCCCACGACACAGCTGGGTGTTGGGCTCCCTAGATGGGGCCTGTCTAGGATCCTTTTGTACAAGATGGTTATATGTTCCTTTTTCTTTTTTTTCTCAGACAAATAGAACTTTTTATTAAATACGAAGGGGTACATCGATTACAATATTTTCTCCTTAGAATGCAACAATTACAGAGAGCTACAATCAAGAACTATATCCAACCAAAATTGGATAAAAACACCTCACTTACTTTCTCACTCTACAACTTCACTTTTTAAATCCCATCCAAATACCCTTTGAAATCCTTCACTGTGTAAATCTTGATGTCGAACTTAACCTTTATCCACGTGGCTACTTTGGTTTTGATTAAATCCACCACTTCTGAAGCCTGGGTTGTTGCACCATTGAAGATAGAGCCATTCCTCATTAACCAAATAGACCAGAGCGTTGCAAAAAAACATACCTCCCAGATATCTTTCTCTAAGTTTCGAAACCCATTCCCAAACCACCAAAGTGCTAGCTCTGCTAATGATGCTGGACAAACCCACTACCAAATCAAAATTTCTGACCATACCACCCACAAAAATCGACAATGTAAGAGCAAGTGTACGTTGAGGTGTTTCTACATGTGGAGCACATAAGGGGCATACAACCAAATGAATCTCGGAAATTAAATTCCTATCCAAAAGAATCGACCGAGTTGCAACTCTATCTTGAATGGCCATCCATGAAAAAATTTCTACTTTAGGGGGGCTCAGATTTCTCCACAATGACCCCAGTAGAGTATGCCGTGACTGCATCTGGGTTTCCCTGTAATGCCCCGATTTTCGAAGGGTTGTTACATTCCCACTGTCAATAAACTTTGTCTGCTGTCCAAATCCACTGCATTGAGTCAGATTTTGAAGGATCTAATGTCACACCATTCAATCTTTGCTTCAAATTCTCATATTGTTGATACTCCCGTACACGCAGTATTCCCCTAAACAGCAAATTCCAGTCACCGTTGTCCCCTCCTCCACAAATATTGCTCAACACCTCATCTTGTTGAGTAAATCGCCTATATGGTCATGTGAGTGGTTGTTAAGCTCCGATTGCAGTTTTTTACAGGGTTAAAATCGATACAACTAGTACGACAGGGATGAAATTGAGATTTCATACAAATGATAGTGACTATTTCTAAAATTAAACCGAACATTTCCCTTTCCCCTGGAGAGTGTAAACTACTACTACTAATATAGTGTTTTCCTTTTGTTGAATTTGTTGAAGGAATTTTTGTTTTTGATATTATTAGATGAAGAAGGAGATACAAAGTGTAAGGGTGATAGTGATAAGGCATCAACCAAAAAACCAAGCAAAAGGAATTAATGCAAAACAGGCCAAAAACAAAGTTGTTGGACAAAATTATTTACTTTGACTCCTAATATTTAGTCATTTACAAGTATTTTTAATGAACTTTGGGGGTATCGATGTAATACTTTATTGTTGCTAATTAAACTTGTATTTTACACCATATAAAAATATCTCACTTGTATTTTACACCATATAAAAATATCTCTACCACATTTGGGGTAGCCGTAGCACTCTCTGGAAGTAGCATAGTCTCACTAACATTTCTTGACCTAATTATAATTCAAATAAAAGCGATAGGTAAACAAACTAAAATTTTAACCTAAATTTCGACCCCAATAAATTTTCTTTCTATTAAATTGCCATCGTAAGCAGCTAGAATTTTGCAAACTCTTTTACAAGTCGATCGATCTAATTATATTCAAAGGTTTAACTTTGTGGTCAATCTAATTTTACAAGTCAATCTAATTATATTCCGAAAATCCCCGTGTACAGTACTTTTAATGCGGCATGCGGAGCCATAGTGCATATCATACGCATCCAAGCGGAATCGTGTAGCACTTCCCCTGTCGTATAACTAAAATAATTTTAGTACTATACTATTTTGTTGTATATGAAATCAGGTTCAATGTATACAAACTTTTCATTAGTTTGATCTTTTCACGGCAGGCCGCCACCATTTATTTAACGGCTGAATAATATTATTTAAGAAACGGGTCAACCATGAATACCTTATTAGTTAAGCTTCAATATACTTTATTTAAATTTATATCTACATTTTTAAATATCTAGCAACACTAGAATTTATTATTATTTAACAGATTATGTGAAGACTTAATTGATGAGTTGATTCTTCAATTAATCTGAGGGAGCTGACACAATATCTAGCATGGAGGTATAAGTGTCCCTTGGGAAGCACACTCCTCAAATGTTTATTAATCTTTTCTTTCCAAAATAAAAATACAAACATGTGTGTATGTACCTACATTTTCCTCTAAACTAATCTCAAGAGGGAGACAAAAATGGAGAGATAAATACTAAAGCGTAGGTAGCAGGTTCTAAGGGTCACGGTTCGATTTGTGTGGACAGGATGTTGGCCCGCGACCGACAATGAACAATCACATTCTCATTCTTGTTTGTCCCAAGCATACAGATCATAGGGTTGCAACATGGCCACCCGATAACCCATTCTCGGTCAAGATTAATTCTAGTGTTGATACCAAATCGTACGCGATAAAAACTAAATTACTACAACCTGAAACCATCCGAGTCACTAAGTATCAAATTAGTCGAGGTACACAGCAAACAAAGTAACCAGTAATATGTATATCTGATAGTGTTTATGGGCAGTTTACGATGTCAAACAACAATCAAATTAAGGAGTGTGATAACTCGGCCTTCACAAAATCTGTGAAGGAATATTAGGGTATAGCAGTACCTCTTTATTTCCTTACTTCTATGGCTGTCGTTATTATTTACGTGGCTACAATATTTTCGTGACTTTAAGCTCTTGCCACAGAACTCTTCACCCCAAGGCATGGCCTAATGTCATTTGGCGTCCAGCAAAATGACTGCTCTCTTGCGATACAGTGTAATTCCATTTTTTTATGGATGAAAGTCAAAATTATTAGAACAGTTTGATTAACAACTTAGAAGAAGAGCTGAACTCTTGTTCAGTTCTTTTCTCCTGACACTTAAGTGCTCTCTTGGTGCCGTTGGGCCAAAGGGCCCTTTGGCGTTACAGCATAATTCCAATTCATTGCATCATGAAACGCCGGACCATGTATTATTGCATTGTCAATTCTCTTGGAAGACTTGGTCTCTTATTTTGAATTGGTGGCATGTGACATGGGTTTGTCCGAAAACGTTATCAGATTTGGCTCGGTGGTGGTTTGACACCAAGTTTAGAAATCTGGAGAAAAATGTGTGGGAAGCGTCTTTCTATGCCACTATGTGGTCTCTGTGGCTGGTTCGGAATGACTATGTGTTTAACAACGCTTCTACGAGTTTTGATGTGGTGGGGGAATTGGTAAAAATTAGAGTCGCAATGTGGATGAAGACCAAGTTTGCAATCAAGGTTTATTCGGTGGAGGAGTTTAAGGTGTACCTTGATGGCATTCACAAGCTCAAGTTGTAGTTCAAGTTGAGGTGTTGGGTCTGTCCAACTTTGTGTTGGATGGGCTAGTTATGTGTGCTTTCTTGCTTTCTTTTTTCTCCCTCGATGTACCCTTTCGAGTTTTATATAAAGTTTCGTTTGCCGAGAAAAAAAAAATTGATTGAATATGAGAGCTCCTATCAATTTCGGACATTGACATTATCATGTATATGTCTTTTTTTTCAAATACATTAGTTGTAAATGTTGAAGGAGATCAGATCGAAAGTGTGCATATATATCACTTGTCACTTGTCAGTAGATAAAGATTAATTGAAAATTCTGGTTGTACGTTACTGAATAGAATACTCCAAAATTTTGGATTTCCCAATGAATCTAAGAAAAATTATTTAATCACTAGTATTTTTTGGTATTTTACAGTCAAATTATCTACATATATGTAGGACTGTCACCTCTAGATTTTTAGTACAAGATTTTTTACAAAAAAACTCATCCATATTAGAAAATCTTGAGCTATGTCGAACGGTTAGATAAAAAACAATCCTTGTGAATCGAAATTTAATTTGTACAAATTAAATTCTTTCCGTATAAAACTTTTGCCAGACTAATTGCTCAACTTAAGGGAGATAACATTGTTGTTAGCCTCATAATATCTTAGGCTCAAGTAGTTAGGCTTAGAGCTGCCATCACCCTCATCCATGGATAAATATTTTCACCTTCTTTTGGCTGAAATTTTGACTCCGTCCTTGTACATTGGTATAACTAACTCAAGGGATTTACTTCCAAAAACGGTTCAATGGCAAGTTTTCACTAATAAAACTCGGAGTAAAATTTTGTGCAAAGAATACTAATTAATTTCACGGGAAATTAGTGCAAGGTTGAATGATGAGTACAAGAGTCGGTTAAAATTTCCTAGTTCACCATCTCTCCTAAAATTAATTGGTGTTAGGGAAAATTTCGATTAAGTTTTTTACGGCATTTAACATCGCACCTGTAAGTTTGTTTTATTATATAACCAAATTCATGGGGCGGCACTCCGGCCCAACAAATAGAATTCCATTCAAAGGAAGATTGCTAATGCTCCCATAGACATATAGTCCCATGCTAGGGTTCGCATTCTTTCACCATAATAAGGCAATTTGGCTACGCAAAAAAAACTTTAGACTTGACTTGAATTGCTTCATGTAATGGGAAAGCCATAAAGATGTACGGAAATGCATGCTGAAACTGGAAGGGTATAAAGGAGCGTTGGATTTGGAAATTAACCTCATTGTCGGTGATCCCAACCGGCCTAGATTCATTCAATATCATTCATCTCTCTCTCCCCTCGCCCCACCACTCCTCTTCTTCTCTATCTGAAATTCGGACCATTCAAAACACGTTTAGACGGCTGATCGAGATCACCGACTGTGATACCCACTCGGCACCCAAAAACTTCTCCACGCCCAACTACTAGTGTAGACTGTGTAGTGATCATACATATACGTATGTGAACACGAATGTGTTGATATATATATATTGACATAAATACTATTGCTAAATATAGTATAAACAAAAAGAAAAACGATTTACAACCTCTGTGTTTTCAAAGGGGTGGGTCCTAAAGTCTCAGGGAGGGACCAACAATGGCTTTAATAATTCAAACCAACCCCACGTTTGAGAAAGTCCAAAATCCCCAAGTGGGTCCCACTGAGGAGCCCCTCACGTGGTTTTTTTTTCTCTACCTGTTTTCTATATTTAGTAAATCTTCATCTTGTTGTGGGAACTTTTCTGGGGATTCTGTTTCATCCTCATTGAAATGTGGGGTTCTTTTTTTCTGTTTCGTTCAATTGACCCATTTTAAAGACCAATATTTGCATTTAATTCAGATGTACTTATTTGTGGGTCCGCCTCTGTTTTCTCATGGCCTCTCTGTTGTCCAAAGTGTAGTCTTTATCCCGTAGTCGGACTCTTATCTCAAAATGGAACCAACATTTTAATAAGTACTTCTCCACTGGCTTCTGATAAAACTAGTGCACTTTCTATGGGGGTTACATCCCCTATACTTGTTGCGGTTTAGTTTTTTTTTTGGGTCTACCGCACATGTCCATCGCACAGTTCGGCCTCACAAAAAATATTAAAAAATATCCATAAATTTTAAAATAATTTTTTTATATATGGGGTATTGTAAAAAATCAGTTCCAACGGATATCAGTAAGTATATTTTCTGAATTTGTAAAAGTGAAACTGTCCAACTGCTCAGTTTTGCCCTTACAAATTTAGAAAACATGCATATCGATGTCCGTTGGAGCTGATTTTTTTCAGGGCCCTATGAAAAAATTATTTTAAAATTTATGGGTATTTTTCTAAATTTTTGTAGGGCTCAAAGTGGGTCTCATGTGACGTGCGGTGGACTTGTGCAATGGAACTGCGTAGTGGTCCTAGACTTTTTGTTTTTGTAATGCACCTTGCATTAGAGAGAGAATTATCCTTCTTTTTTTAAGATGCTTAAAATTTATGGGTATTTTTCTAAATTTTTGTTCCTACAAGTTTATTGGATAATTGTATACAATTTTCTCTTCGAAGCTAAAATCTGATCACGCGCGTGTGAATGATGCTATGAATATGTTTAGCCTTAATAGGGGATATGGGGACTCGAATTTGGGTCTAGTTCAATCAAGTCCTGAGTTCCCACCCCTGAAACGAACCCCTCATTGGTGAGAATTATCCTTCCTTGACATGAAATTGTTTGGATAAGTATGTGAAGCCGTGTTTGGATCATGGGTTTATAGTTGAATATGAATTGAAGAACTACATTGTATGTATGTTTTTAATTTCTCTGTTTTTTTTTTCAAAAAAAACTACAATAAATTGGTATACCATTCATAAAAATGACTTAAATCGGAGCAACGTACAAGGCAATTACTCAATTGAATCTAAACATAATCTAACAAAATACTCCACCAATATTATCAACAATGCACAACATCTTACAAGCAAGCCAAGTTCATAAGATAAACCATAACTTCACATATGTTGGTTCGGACTTCAGACAATTTGTGAAAATGAAAATGTTGATATGAATTTGGAGACAAATGTGCTCATGCACGAGAATTAGGAGAAAGTGTTAAAAGAAAGATGATACACACACAGACATCAGATTTCGTTGTGGGGCCCACCACGGGTCCCACACGAATCATCCGAACCTTTTATTAAATGTAAAACATTTTTTCAAGGGTTCCCGTAAAAAATAAACTCAATCCGATACCTATAGGTGCTTCATCCAACTTTTCGGATAATGAAAAGTTATATGGTTGGATCGAGCACCTATATGTATTGGATTGAGCTTATTTTTTATGGGGACCCTTGAAAAAATATTTTACATTTAATGAACGGCTCGGATGATTTGTATGGGACCCGTGGTGGGCCCCACAATGAAATCTGTGCACAGATTGTATGTGTGTGTAGACTTTCTAATGTTAAAATTATGTTCAAAATGCCTTTAAGCACAGACAATTTCGCTAGAGGTATTAAACGTAAGTATAAGTACATGTATATGATGGTGTCACTGATGATGGATGATGGCGCCTATGATTAAGTGTAATCACTTATGGTTAGATTATAACATTTCAATCGTGACTGTTTTTTGTAGTATTGTTGGGACCTGGTGGTGCTGTAGTGCATCCCATCAATTTGGCCGTCCATCTCGATAATAGACGGCTCAGATTTTCATCCGAACAATTGACGGTTAGGATTTTTAGGAACTCAGATTAAATTTAAGCCGTACACCCGTACAAATTGACGGTCGAATTGGCCGCACTACAGCCCCTCCCATTCCGTATTGTTGAGACAACTGCATGGATTAAAGACGGTAACAATCAGATTGTTGCTTTTCACAAAAAAAAAAAACAATCAGATTGTTTCATGAATTACATGTAACACACTATTCAAACTAAAAGCTAAACAGCTTTCTTGTATTTCCGGAACGATAGTTCTGTTTTTTTATTGTACTATTTTCTTATATAATATTTGTATTTTTTTTTTTTGTCAAAAACAAGCTAAACAGCGAAGTTTTTTTATTTTTTATTGGAACCCGAATTCCAACTATCTGTAGAGAGATGCATGCCAAGAGTTCTTTGGTCAGACGGCATCAGTGGGTGCACTTACGTGCTAGGGGAAATAAGATCAGGAATTCAGCTCATCTTTCAATGAGCTAATTAATCTAACTATTCTAACAATACGTGTTTTTGCCGATCGAAGAAAAAATTGGTGGGGGTGTTGGAATTAAGGAAAACGTTGTTGCTAATTGTCCAGTGATTTGCGGCCTTAAATTAAAGTCCACATTTGACATATCAGGGGTTCTGAATCCCTCGGTCTCTCTCTTCATGGGCTACCACATTGTCAGCGACTTGATTTTAACTAATGACGATGTGACATTAAAGGAGAATATAAGAGAGTCGAATCGCTGTTGGAATAAGACTCCGCTCCAACATGCACCAACATTTGCCAATATCATTAGTAACGTCATTCTGTCACTCTTTTTTGGCTCTAAGAAAGGTATATATTCTAAAAGTAGTGGTGGTCAGGATTTCAATAGCACATCTTAGTCACACATACGGGTAACCTACGCGGTGTCATGTGTAGAAAGTTTATGTAAAAATTGGCGGTTCGTGCCCATTCAACACCACTACAATTCAAACGGAAAATTACGCGTGTTCTTTTCACAAAAATTTTGAAACTCATCAAATGCTTGTGCCTTAATAGAATGTTGTCTGAAATGTCATACGAACTTGTTCTAATTTAAGCTGCGATTGCAATGTTTGTTTTAACTTTATTGAGAGAAAATTGACAGATCAAATCTTAGATGCGAAAATGAGGGCTTTTCTAGAGAGAGAGAGAGAGAGAGAGAGGTTTGCACCTAGAAGCCCAACCACTTTTTACTTGGAACAGTATTGACATTTGGTCCGATAAGGCCCGATAGAATTAAGAGAGACCCAAGAGTAAACTTATGGGCGGCCCACAGACCCAATCCCAAAAAAAAACCCGGATCCCCTCTCTGTTCGGGGCGTGGAACGGGGCGGGTAGCTCCATCATTTCTCTCCCTCCACTCTCTCTCTCTCTCTCTCTCTCTCTCTCTCATCAAAGATCTGTCACCGGCATTTCCTTCTCTCTCTTTCTTCCCCTCGAATTCCTCTCTCTGTAACTACATCCATGGCCGACGCCACCACCGAGCAACCGTCGACCCCGTCGACTAAATCCTCGACCAAGACGACGCCGCACATTATCCACCCACGGAGAGAGCCCTTCGAGCACGGCCTCCTCCCCATACCGAAGCTCATCTTCACCGACCCCACCCAGACCCTACTCTCCCTCAAGAAAACCCTATCCCACCGAGTCGACTCGCTCGCCCTGTCCGAGGCCCTTCAGATCCCGCCCGACCACGCGCGGCTCATCGTCGACACGATCGCCGCCGTCCATTACTCCGATTGCGATATCGAGCCGGGCGGCGGAGTCGATGTGTGTGATTTGATTCTGTTTTTGTATGTTCAGTCGTATAAGAGGCTGCTGCCGAGGACGCACAAGGACTCGGCTGCGGTGGCGGACGTGTGGCCGTCGACGTCGGCGTTCGATGGCTATTTGTCGGCTCTTTCGCCATTGCAGGTGACTAATTGAATTCGTTTTTTTATTGTTTAATCATGTGTGAGAGAATGATAAATTGGAAGCAATTAATGTTTGTGTTTGCTGAGAATAGCTCAAGTTTTAAACTTGATGGATCAGTTTAAATTGGAAGGAATTAATGTGTGTTGAAGTGGATTGGTTTGGGGTTAGTTTGGATAGCTATGGATTTCAAAGGAGGGTATTTCACGTTATTACTCGACGAGAATGGCTTAAATTTTGATAGTTTAATTGGGATTTCTAGTTTAACGGATTTGACATTATTATTCAGCTTTTAATGGGTAGTTGACATATCTTTAGCCATTGCAGGTTACTAATTGGGTTTTTTGTGTAATTGTGTCTTAGAGAATGATAAATTGGTGAAAAATTAACGTGTTGAAGGAATGGTTCTATATCTATGGATTTCAAATGAAGGGATTTGACGTCATTATTCGATGTAGCTCAAATTTGAATTTGGTAGTTTAAGAGGGATTTCTAGTTTAATAGGGACCTTAGATAAAAAGAAAAAAGAGTTTAATAGAGACCTGTTGCTACTATTCAGCTTTTAATGGGTATTTGTTGGTTCTCTCGCCATTGCAGGTGAGAGTTCAAATTTTGGTTAATTAAGTGCAAATGATGTTAAATGTGAATGAAGGCTCTTTGGATGACAAGAAAGAGAGAGAAAATAAAGTACTACGGTGAGAAACAAAAATGAATCAATGAAAATCCATCTTTCTTATTCATCTAATCGATTGGGATGACACTTTCACTCTATATTTTGGTTAAAAGTGTCCTTGATCACTGTGAGGAGGTAAAATTTGCTTTAATGCATGTTGTGCTTATACTGCTTGGCCTATCTTTGGTCATTATCTCTTGGCCGGAATGAACTTTTGTAATTGGAATGCTACACTTGGCTCATCATTCCATCAATTGCAGCTTGTGCGTAGCAATAGCCGTCGTTTTGTGCCTTCACAAGCTGATGAGGAGATTCATCAGTTATCCTATTTGCAGAAGCACTTGGCCAACATTCTGACTCTTCTGGCAGATTCTGTGGAAGGGGAAGGGGAAGAATCTCAGGTTTGTTGTTCCTGCTTTTGATTATCTTATTATGTTTGGTTACTATAAAAACCATACTGCATTTGTCTGGTTGGTAAAGGATTGACAGGTAAACTGCCATAAGTTTCTGGTTCAGATTTTCTGCTAGTGTTTAATCTATTTGACTTTGGTGGTCCATAGTAAGTAGGGACACAAATATCGAGATATGTAGTTGCAATGTACTTCCTCTCAGCATTCTATCTTTGGTGTAGACCTAATAGAATGCTCACTTGTTTTGAATTGCTAACTCTACTTTTCCCTTACAACAAGACGTGTTGGTTTATTTTCTTTCCAATTTGAGTGTACTAGAGATTGTGGTTTAGCACTTTCCTTGACATGCTCTAAATGCTGGTTTATCCCCATTTCCAGGTTTTGACATTGGAAAAGTTTGAGCACCTTGAGTTTCTAATTTATTTTGGTGAAAAAGGATCAGAAAGAATTCCTTTGGGCCAGGCTGCTCCATTTTTTGCTAACTCAGATCCTGAAATGCCTGCTGCTCCGGTTCCTGCAAATCAAGTTCATGATTGGCTTCTAGAGAATATAGCCTCTGCTTTTGAACATATTTGTGAGAGAGTTCCTCCAAAAGAAAATGGGCTACCTAATGCCTCTGACCAGGATGTTTCTATGGCTGATGCCTCTGCAAGTTCGATCAAGGCCTTGACAAGTGCAAGGGGTCCTAGCTTTATTGAGGGAATCTCCAAATCATCATATGTAAAGCAAACATCTGATCTGAATGGATCTTCAGTGAAGGTTTGGCTGCATTCATAGGACTTAGCTTATCCTTGATGTAGCTTAAATGTTGAAGGGTTGTGCTGCATTATTTGGTGTTTGAATTTCAATTAATGTTATCATCTATGTTTAGTTATCGTACTTCAGCTGCTAACTTACTATCTAAAGTCAGTTAGGAGTATGGCCATTTGAAAATCACGTCAATGTGGCTAATTTGGTTGGGTTTTAGTGGGTTTGATACTGAATTAGGGTTGGAGTTGTAAAATTTTACCATCTATTCAAGCTTGGGTACAATTTAATTGTATACTATTAGGAACTTGGCCTGTTAAGTGTTAAGTAGCACTGTGCACAATAGGTGCTTTATGTATTTAATTTGTTTATCTTGAATGAAAGCACTTTATGGTGTTCTGGGGGTTAGAAGTTTGGACATGGGACAGGGATACTACAATACTCTTTTACTTTTCTTTGTAACCCTTTTCAGGTAGGGTATATCTTCACATATCCATCTGGGATTTTCATTGTCGCTTCACTTTTCGTTGTACGGATAAAATCCTTTGTGGACATGTGCACTTCAAAAGCATTGGGGCATGTTGGTTTGTGGTCTCTTGAAAAGTGAGAAAATCTACTCAACGTACTTTTTCAAGAAGTTCATCTTCTATAGCCTTTTGAATTGCATCTCAAGTTTTTTTCTTGTGGAGATTGACTTTTTTCCCAAGCAACTTGAGTTTCTTCTACGATTCTTGGTAAAAGTTTTTTGTGATTTGAATAAAAATGTAGCAGGACCTTCATAGAACCAAGACAATTTAACTGAATTATGCGTGGGTTGATTGTCGTTAAACTAAAGCCAGCCAGAGCTGGGTTTCATTCTGTGCTGATTCCTTACGAACAAACCAAGCTGAACTTGCACCCCTAATATATATATTAAATAAACAAAGAAGAAGCACACTACAGGTTTTTTCGTGTAGCTTGGATATTGATTAGCTGGAAAATTAGAGGCATTTGATTGATAACCAGCCAATAATCAGTTCAACTATGACAGTCATGACCAGAGCTGTAGCCTTCATGCAACCTCATTGGCTTATGATCCTGATAAACTAAGGCTCGGCGTCGTTTTAATTGTGTATAGATCAAGTCAGGTATGATAAAGCTTTTTAATTCTTCAAAAGCTGAATCTAAGGCTTCATGTCCAAAAGCTTTTAACCCAGTCTAGAGCCCAGGATGTCCCAGACTGACCAGATTCTTAATAGCATGAGCCAAATTTCTCTGTACAGCTTGTTATTGATGTTGCCATGTCTAGCAAACTTTACGCAGGCTAATATCCATTCATCTGCAGTTTTCAGATTCTTAAATCCAAAAACAAAATAAAATCTGCAGTTTCAGTTTGATTTTATTTTTATTTTTTTGGCTCTGTTGTTTATTATATCCTTTGGAAGTTAGCTCTTGCCTTTGCTTCTAACGTGTTATTTTACCTTTTTGCAGGTTGTGAATTGCCATGATTCCGTCATTTACGTTTTAGCACCTTTGAGATATGCCACCATCTATGGATGCTCTGATGCAACCATAGTTCTCGGAGCTGTTGGCAAGGTAGTTTTGAAGTAGGAAAATAAAGCTCTCTCCTTTGAGTTTTCAATCATGTCCTGATCTTGTTGGTTCAGTTGTCCTTTCAAATAGCCTCACTGTTTATTATTGAAAAGTGATAGCAGCCTATCTGTTAACTGGAATTCCTTGCATTGTTTAGAAAATGCGACAAGGAATCATGATACTATTCTAATCTCCTAAAGAGATGCCACTTCCCATAAATTTATCTTGCATATGGCTATATGCAGTTTTGAGATAAGAATGTCTATGTTCCGTAGGAATTTTGGCAACTTTCTTATCGACCAATTTGGAATCCACTTTGCTTTACCGGAATTGGCTTTGGCTACAAACTACTTGTAGTCAAGCCATCAATTTTGAGGGTTGGTCCTGACCTGAGGAAGGAATGGAATAAGGGGTGACCTTTATTGATTTCTATGAAAAAGCAGTAACATTCTTACACCCTGATATTGGCGTAAATCTGTGCGTATCATAGCTTTTCCAACTATTGAATGGAGTTGATTCACATCATTGACTTTATCTCCACCACCAATCTCGACTACTGCAAAAAATTCCTCCGACAAACCAATATCATGGCGCAAGAATGTTACTGCTTTTTCACCAATATAATGTGTTTGTTTTCTGTAACACCAATTAGATACGACAAATTCTTGTGAAGCTGGTCCCGTTTGGTTCGTGTGATTCATCTCCTTATCTTGTAATTTTAATGTACCCATTTAGTCACTTTTTTTAGATTCACAATGGTTCGCTTTGCATATGGTTTTGTCAAGAGATTAAACTGCTAGCAATCAATGTACTCCAAACTTGACATTATAATGCTTTTATCATTTCGACAATAATGTGGTGTCTACTGTGGATGTTTTGCCTTTTGCAGGCAGTAAGAGTTGAACATTGTGAGCGGGTTCAGGTCATTGTGGCAGCAAAACGTATTTGTATTGCCAATTGTCGCGAGTGTGTATTCTACTTGGGCGTAAATCAACGACCTCTTATTGTTGGTGACAACCATAAATTGCAGGTGTTTAACATGTGTCACTATTCTCGGCATTGTACAGAATTAATTTACTCCACTATCTAATCTATTTTGAATGTCATGATTTACGGATAATCACTTCTAGGGAATTTGGTCAGTAGTAGCGAAATATGATTGGTGGTTGTACATTATCATTTATCAATAATAGCTGGGTGAAGTTCTTTCTTTAATGTTTTGCTGGGCGGCTGGGACAAAAGTATCTATGCCAAGCCTTTGCTTTAGTTGATTGTGTACTTTGAATGAATACCTGTCTATACTTTTGCATGTGCAGATGAGTTTGCAAAGTTTATTTGACTTCATTGATGTTTTGCATGTCATGTACTACATTGTATTGGCGGTTGTAGGTTACTAATAGAATGGCTGCATGAAGTTGACTTTTTTCATGTTGTACTTGGCCAATAGTAGCTATGCCAAGTCCTTGATTTAGTGGAGTGTATACTTTGTATTTTGTTATCTTTTTCACTGTGCGGATGGGTTTGCAAAGTTTATTAGTCTACTCTCTCATGGAACTGCGTAGAAGTAGGGTGTTGTTTATACCATGTCGCAATAAATACTTGGCTTTCTCAAAGTTGCTTTCAACTTCTCCAGTCAAGGTGGAATTATTTCAACTGGACACATCAGAATATGATAATCTTGATAAGCCCAATGTTATTAGGATTACCCGATGCCGATTTTATAGCTGTATAGGATATGAATAGAATCACATGTGTATTTCAAGTTGACATTAGCTACGAATCTATACTTGAGATTGGACTTGGCAAATTTTGTGGACACTACTCATTTGGTTTTCTCATTGGATCATTCTGTGTGTATAAATTAATTATGGAACTGGTCTTTAGTTCTTATAGTCTGTACAATCTAGTCAGATCTTGAAACCGCACTAGTAATCGTCTGCATTCTTAATGGTGTCATTGGTGCATTAAGATTTCTGTCTTTTGATGCATTCAAATCATTTTGATTATAAGCATTTCTGCTTATCGTTCAATAAAATTTCTTTTTTATGATTGTATCAAATCACCATTAGGTGGCACCCTATAACACGTATTACTCACAATTGGAGGAGCATATGAACCAAGTTGGCATTCAGGCAACTATAAACAAATGGGATGATCCTCTGGCATTGGGAGCGGTTGATCCACACGATTCATTATCTCATCCTGCTGGCGAATCTGATGTTCAAGCTGAGTCTGCTAGCCGCCTGGATTCTGATCAGTTCACTAATTTTTTGGTATGTTTTCCATTTTGTGGACTAAAGTTTGCAAGTGGCATTGTATAGTTCAATAATTCATGTGGCGATGGTTGTTTTGTTTGGGTTCACTGTTCATCCACTTGTCGTTATTACTCAAGCTCAGGCATAGCTTCAGCTTATTCCTATTTTACCATTTTGCTTTGAGCCATGCATGAACCTGATCTCAGCTTATCATATGCTTTCTATTTTCATCTAGGGCCCCTTTTTTGTCCAGATAAAAGCTTTGGACTATAGATCTTAGGGGACCACATATCATGCATGTCTGTCAAGTTTGAAATCCCATAAATCATTAATCCCCTTACTGTTAGTCTGATGGGATTACTTCTCCTATGAAGTAACACATCCCTTCACTATTGAGAATAATTTTTTTCACCCTCTTTTAAAGAGGGTGAACATTACCCTCCCTGTGATTGGTAGAAATTGTGTGGGTCTCTCCACTAACTTATTAGTCCAGTTCAACAAAAGGGGGTCTAATTGCCTTTCTTTGTTATCAAACTCTTACTGATCTGATTTTATGTGCACAGATTCCGAACTGGTTTGAAGGTGAATCCTCTGGATCAACAAAAGACAACCCATTTCCATTACCAGATGCTTATATGGCATCTCAGCACAGAAACGTATGTGCTCCAAGCTGTTTTGATTTCAAACTATATTTCTAGTTTTATTGTTATTTCAAATGGTGCTATGCAATTCCAAATGAGTCTTAATTACTCACTTTGGCAAATGTTTTGAGTAAATGTGATTATTGTGTTTCAGCACAATAACTTGGGGGAGATTAAGCAGATTTTGAGGGAAACACAACTTGAAGAAAGTCGGAAGCGTGATTTATCCAGTGCACTCCACGTATACTTTAAGGATTGGTTGTATGGTAATTGTTCTTACTCTGATCATTTGTCGCATCCCACCTGTACTGTATGTTGGGTACACTCGGATCGTCTGTTTCAGTAACACATAGCTGGATTCCCCGTTTCGAAGCGCTACTCAAAAAGCTATCTCGCACTTTAATGAGAAAACTAGTACAATGTTAACTTTTCTTATCATTGACTTGTTATTAGATGCTGCTTAGCATATCCTTGTCTGGAATCATTAATTGCCCTTATCCAGTACCCGCAAATTGCCAGTCCATCTTATTTTGCGATCTCCCAAATTGTTTGTTCTCTTGGAAAAGTCGAAGTAATTTTTTTTCCAGACTGTCCTTAAAAAGCCCTATGGATGGATTTAAAACAGGACCAAAAGGACAATAGTGAAAAATCAGTACCTTGGGATTTGAATTTGGCTGCAATTATTGAATATCTCCTTAAAAAGTTAGTTCCAAAAAAACCACGAATATGGGATGGAGTGGTTATTGAGTATAATGGCATTTTCGTTTTTCTGAACTATATGTAATGTCTAAATTCCTCCTTGTGATGATTTTTTCTAATGTTTCAACAGCATCAGGAAGTATCCGGCAGCTTTACTGCCTCCAAAGTGATTGAAATTTGCAAGTAACTTTCTGGAAGAAACATGGAGTTTCTGGTGTCCAAATATTTGTAGTTTCGACACGCGCAAGCTCCTCTTGCCATTCCTGTTGGTCTGCAGGCAGCTTAGACAACCATTTTCGTCTTGCCATTCCTGTTGGTCTGCAGGCAGCTTAGACAACCATTTTCGTCGCGGTGTTGAAATTGTAGTGCAGAAGGCAGTGACAACTAACAATGCTAACGCCCTCCATCTTTCCTATTTTTGCCAAGAGGAGTAGTGTAATATTCTTTTTATGTAGTTTGCATCATTGGGAAATCAATAAGTGTATTTTCCCAGAACCTGTTGTTTTCAGTGAGAGATTACTTATTGCTTTTCTTTACGAGCTCTGTTTTGTTGTAACTGATTTTGTTTTCCAAGTAAATGAAATAGGAATTGTTTTGCTGGGGATATTAAACAGCTGTGCCCTCTCTCTCTCTCTCTCTCTCTCTCTCTCTCTCTCTCTCTCTCAACTGAAATGAGAAGCCAACGGTCAT